>JANTQF010000003.1:0-304388 GCA_032988165.1 Emmonsiellopsis sp. PD_33
CCCCCACCCCCCGCCCCCAACTCCCCCCGAGATTTTTGGTGGGGTGCACGTGACATCACGTGAGGTCACGTTACCGTGTTTTCTGCTCGATATTTTCCCATGTTTCCATAATTAAAGAGAGAGATATTCTTTAAAAAAAATGGCTGCCCCCCAACCCACCCAACAAAACCCCGCCGCCACCACCACCCCCGCCAAAGACGATGACAATGCACAGTCCGCAATCCCGCTGGTGGGGGGAACTGAGGCCCCTGTTCATCTGCCGCGGGTGATGATAAAATATTGCACGCAGTGTAAATGGTTGCTGAGGGCTGCATATGTACGTCCCATCGCCCTGGTTTTGAGCAGATGGATGTTGTTTCAAAAGTTCACCTTGCACCTGCACACCCATGGAAATGGGACAGTACTATATATGCTAGCATATATACACATGAGTTTTCTTTAATTACTTATTAAACTGATCTACCATCTATTCCGAACTTGTCCTCGATCAAATCGCCTATCAAATCGCACCCCCTTTCCAAAACCCCCCAGCCAATCCCCACTCTATTACCCCCCCCCTTTCCAACCCCTCCCCGCCCCCTCAGCAATCAATCCCACCTCCTCCTCAAAAAACCCAAGCTAACCAAACCCAACCCCCAGTTCGCCCAAGAACTCCTCTCGACCTTCTCAACCACCCTCGGCGAAGTCTCGCTAATCCCCACGACCGGCGGCATCTTCACCATCACCATCTTGCACAGCTCGAACGTCGACTTCTCCATGCAGGAGACTGTGCTGTGGGATCGAAAGACGGAGGGCGGGTTTCCTGGTATGTTTTTTTCTTTTTCTTTCTCTTTCTTTTCTTCTTCTTTCTATTTGGCCGTTTGATTGGAATTATGGTGTTGCTATCTACGCTACGCTACGCCTTGTCCGCGGGAACTATGTCCTTGTCCTCTTCTTATTTTATTTTTTTGTTATTAGAGACGAAACAATTGAAATCGCTCGTGCGGAATGTTGTTGATCCGTCGAGGGATCTGGGACATGTTGATCGGGCGCTTGCGAAGAAGAAGGAGGAGGAGGAGGAGAGGGAGGGGATGACGAGGGAGGATAGCGGTGCTGCTCCTGCGCCTGCGGTTGAGAAGGGATGTAAGGATTGTGAGTAATGAGTAGATATAGGGAGTAGAGGATCAGGGGAGCAGGCGGGTGGGTAGATGGATTGTTGGAAATATAGTTATATGATGAATGAATAACAGATATCTTTTTTTTTTCCTTGTAAATTTGGGGTCATTGGATTTTCTTTGGGGGTTTTCATATGTTGTTCAGTGTAGTTTATGAATTAGTTAGTTAGTTGCGCAGATATATCTCCGCTGGGCGAGCGGGGGGAGGGGTGGATTGGTGGGCTTAGCAGTTGGTTACTGTTTCTACTCTCTCTTTTACATTCTGCATGTAACTATCTATGAATGGAAAGCCTGGATAATTAATAGCATATCTACTATGTTTTATTGCTTGTGCATCGTGATACCTGATACGGGCTTGATAGGAGAATATCAAAAGGAAATAATAGCCTGAAAACTGCACATGCACACACACTCTCACAGATCTCAAAAGTTTTGAAAGCCATTGGAACCCATGTTTGATGACCATAGCAGTAAACAAAGGCAAAAAAAAAAACCCAGTAAGAAGCAGAGAGGATAAATAATAATAATATAGAAATATATATGTAATAGAAGAACTAAAGAACCAAAAACAAACCAAACATATGCCATGACTCATGATGGTATAAAAAGAAATAGATGCAAGAAGGGAGAGTGAAATGAGTATAAACAAAAAGATAAAAACCAAAAAAAAAAAAAAAAAATCACACCACTAAATGTTAGCCGTCAATCGCCAAACATTTCGCTAAATAAAAATAGAAAGGAAAAAAAGGGGGATATGGGAGAGATAAAAGAATACTGCTCATGCCCCAGTTAGTAGTAATAAACAAAGCCAACCCTCCCATATTCAAAAGGGGTAAAGTAAATGACACAGATATGCTAGAATGCGGGAGATATTCAGGAAATAAAGTAATGAAAGAAAATAAACCAACAAGGGGTATGGTATGGGATTTATGATATGATCTTTCCGGACTTTCATTCCATTTACCCGCTCGCCCAGGACCGATTCCGCCACCCAGCAAACCCATCACCACTATCCATCTTACCCACACCGTTTCCGTTGCCGTTCTCCCACCAGTTGCCCACCAAAAAAACAAACCATTAGAAGGTGAAAAGAAAGACGTAACCGTAGAGAACTCCGTCTCCCGCCAAAGAATCCTGGAATGGAAAGAAATAAAGGAAAGCCGATTTTTGAGTTTATGGGAACATTCGATATATGCTGGCAGACATGGCAAAACCGTGGCGTTTTGTAACAAAAAAGAGTTGGACATGATATACGTTTGATGGTTGGGATCAAGGGTATGAAATGTTTTGTTCGAGTTTCTCCCCTATAGATGTAAGAAGGTAAAAGAATTATATTCTAAAGAAGATTTTTTAAAGGTCATCAGTCGCGTTCGTGGGTGGTGATTGCCGATTTCGCCGCCAGAATGCAAGACGTAGCCGGCTTCTTCGCCGTGGGACAGTCCGGTTGGTATTGCCATTGCCGCCGTTATGAGGAGGGTACTGGGAGTCGGGGTTCGAGGAATGTGAGCTGCTGGTGGGGTGGTAGTTGCTGGCGGAGTTTGAGGAGGTGGGACTCGTGATGCTGAAACCGTTACTCTGGCCGTTACCGAAACTTTTGTCGATGAGCGCGGCCATAAAATGTGGCGATTTATCATCTGCGCCATTGGGGCGGGAAGGGGTATGGCGGTCCGAATCGGCCGGCATAGCCACCGGAGTTGCACGACTACTGCCTCCAGCATCATTGTCAGCAACACTTCCGGAGCAGCTGCTCGGAAGACGGCTTCCGGGATTCCGGTCGAACGTGCGGCGCGAGGCGTCATTTTCGTCATTGCTGCTCTCGACACTGATGAAGCTGCTTGCTTGCGTGGTAGAGGAGATCGGAGTCATCACCGTGTTGTTCGTATAGGTGCTTGTGCTTTGAGTTCGCGTCCCACTCGTGCTTTCACTCTGGCGATTTACTGCGGTTATGGTTGACGCGCGCCCCGATGATCGCTGGAATTGACGATGACCTTGTGACCTCCGGGTACCCCCGTTGCACAACGAACTGGCAGACTCTTGGTTGTCTTCAGCACCTGCATCTTGCCCCGTAGAGATAGTAAGTGGTGATATTGAGGGTGGGATGCTGCTCGCAGGGCAATCATGCTCATTTTCAAGGCTCTCGTCTATTCCGCGGTGCATCTCCTTATCCAACTGTATTTGGGAGAGGGCTGGAGGGCATGTCCACGTAGCCGGTGGCGTCCTTTCATGATTAGCGGTGGACATAGGCGGCGGGCTCTCAGGAACCTTTAATGGCAACTGTGATGGGGGAGGGATGCTGGCTTCGGCCGACACTTCGTGCGTCGTTTTCCCTTGGGAGGCGCGGTTGATCAGTTCACGCCAGATCGATTTGTTCCGCCTTATCTCGGCCGAGGTGAAAGTCAATTCGGGAATGATATCTGATATCCCATCAAAAAGGGGCAACGCAAATATCTTCATAAAACTGATTTGACCATTGGCGAGTTTTGTAAGGTTGCCCAGCTCGGGAGGGCCACCAAAGAGTGCTGTTTCCATCCCAATATCATTCTCCATTTCCCCTTGATGCGCAAATTCCTGCTGGAGAATGTTCGTCCACCGTTCCGCGATAGTCCACGGACGAGCCTAAGAAACATGAAAACCATTAGCTCAGGGATATTAAAATAGGGATCGGAACAGGGTTACGTACCACATTGCTAATATCGGCACACTTTATCAGCAACCCGCAGAGCAATGCCCGGTATGTATCTACCTCCTGATCTTTCCACCCTTCTACACTGTTTGTTTGGTGATATTTCTCCTGAAGCTGACCCAAGGATTCCATAAATTTGTGGTGAACGCCCATATCAGTAGCAAGGATAGAGCTGATCATCAACTTGCGTAGCTTCGTATCCGTAAAAACCACATGCCAATGGCATCGTAGAATTTGGGAAAATGCTGCGCAATGGAAAGCTTCTAGGACGGAATTGTCATTGTATAATTGGGCGAGGGGAGCGTTTAGTTTCACGAGAAAGATATTATTGACACCCGGATGGCCAACGTCGTGCCCGATTGCTGTTATAAGCAACGTCAAGGCGTTAAAGGGTGTCAATAGCGATGCGATTGGACTTTTTGTGGTAGGAATTTCGGTTCCATGGGGATAGGGAGGCAAAGCGGCGATGCTAACGAGAAAGTGGAAGGTCGATTGGAGGACATCAATAGCGTGGCGAAAGTTATGGTAAAGGACGAAGGAGTTATAGGCCGAACGAGTGGCAAGTAGAAAAGCATGAAGTTCCTCTGCACATAAAGGGTTAATCTATGCGATATCAGTTGCATTGAGGACAAAGGACAACATCAACATACCTGTGGAGATGCGCCAAGGTTCCAACTCTGGCAACTGCAAAGCATGCTCCAACATGACGCATGCGGCATGTATAAGTTCGTCTTCAGAGAAATCATGGGCTGAAAAGTCCCATTTGCCAATTTCAGACTCGACATGGCGTCTGCGGTCGTGAAGGATGTAAAGCTCGCGCATTTGACTGTCTTCGACCTCTTCTTCAGGGTTACATATCCGTCTCATCAGTTTGGACACCCTAGAAATACCCATTAGTATCACGCCCTAAATCGAATTGTTGCACAAGCTATTACGGTGAGGATACTAACATAGCTTCCCGCAAGTATGCGTAAGGTTGTTGGTCACTCGCACCGACCCATGATTGCTTCCTGAGTTTTCGAGCGCTCAAAACCCGTGATCGTTCTTTCTGTGCCGTTTTATGGGCCCGGTACGCATGAATGGAAAGGCCTTTAATCCTCGACGCATCTAGTGGGGTTGTAAGAACTTCGAGAGCGCCGGCATCTAAGCAACGAGAGACAGTTTTCTCAATTGGCTCGAGTGTAGATTCACTGGCGGCTTCCGCGACGTTTGGTTCTCCACTATCATCGTGTTTTGGGGACCGTAGTATGGCCACCGGAAGGACGGTGTGTGGTCCATCTTGACTTTGCAAATCCGACGGGAACGATGCAAGAAATTGTAACGAGCAAAACTTTTCGCATTCGGGCTGCGACATCGATGGCGCTTCCGATGCTTGACTTATTTGCTCCGAGGAACTCGACCCGTCAATAGCGACGAGAGCGAATATAGGGTTACAGGTAGTTCGGGATAGTTCACAGAGCTCGGCTAATTGGCTGATAAATGATTTTCTGGTGTTACAAAGGTAGACTAGAGAGAGATGAGCTTGTTAGTCAAGGTGCTCGAGGCTCACGGTCGGTTTCACGATGATGGAATCCACCGTAAACCACTCTAACTTGGCAAAACGGGAGAATTAACAAAGTACCTTTCTTCAAGATATCAAGAAATAACTGGACATTGTGGCAAAGGTCGGAAGGTTCGTCAAGGGTTGGGAGTTGCGACGTGATAGCATCTTTCTCTATCCACCGTTCCTCCCTCACACGGTCGTCCAGATATACAGCATAACATTCTGAGGAGTCCATGGTGGGATTGGATATGGGCTCAATGCGAAAAAGGGGGTTGTCGTCAATGGAAATTTGTAGAAGGAAATAAGAGCAACCTGGTGGGAAAATATGGTGATTTGTTCATACAGGTGAAGGAAAAGTCGTTGCGCGTTGGGCTTTATGAACTGGGAGGATGGGCCGTCAAGTTCGAAAGGCCAGTTTGGCGATCGATTGTGGTAGGTCTGGCGCGTAAGGGACTGGGTTCACTTGGGGCTGGACCAATTCCGCGATGGTGCAGTGACGTATCCAGAGATGCCCGTGACGTTTTTACTTTATATCCACGTTCTGGCTTTCCAATCTCTGGGAAAATTCGAGGGAATATGTGCACAGAAGTAAACACCACAGACAAAAGTATAGGTTTTCCAGTCGACGCAGGTTGCAGGACCAGCAAAACAAGGGGAAATACTGTATGCCCTTTCAATCCTGCACGGAGTAGAATAGAGTGGACTGGGGAAACTGGAGCCTGTGGTCTTGCGCAAGTCCCTTGACAATGATCGTTGCAAAACTCCGTCGCCGAGGAAGTGGTATGTTTTCTTCTGCCAAACACCACTTCTCCGCTCCCAATCTTTTTTTCTCTTCTTGGTCTCTTTCTCTAATATCTCAACCTTCCCCTTGTCTTTCTATATGCCTCTCGTTCTTCAACCGGGAAGTGCAATATTGGTGGTATTAAAGGGAATCCAGCGGCGCCAGCGTCGCCCGCAAATGAATCGAATGGATATGCGCAACATTCGGCATCCGCTTTGGGACCATAAAAAGAAACCACCCCCAGGCGAATATAGCTGAATTGGAAGTGTAGCAAAGGTCAATCAATCAACGAAGCCCAGAAAGTAGCCAGCGCTCTTAAGCAGCGGGTGGGGACTACCCTGCTACAGCAACATCGCGACAATGGAGGTACTCGAGATGGGAATGGAAGAGAACGAGTCACAACCACAGCATCAAGGGGTGTCAGACTTCGGAGGATGCGGCTGCGACTGCGGGAAACGGGGGCGACGAGCGATTTAGGCGGATTGGAGCCAAATGGTAGGCGTTGAAGGCGGCGTGAGAGGGCGGATCGGAGGATATATTCAAATATGACTGTTGGGAGCGTATCCACGGAGATCGGTATACGGAGAATCCCCTGCACTGGTGGGTGTTGAGAGCCCCCCTGTTGGAGATATCGAAGTGACAATGCGCTGCGGGCTCCCGCTTCGGGGTATGGAAGGGCGGTGCGAATGCGGCAAAAGCGAGGAGGGAGAGGGAAGAGGCGGCGAAGGCAATGACAGGCAGTAGGGAAGCACTGCAAGATGCGAGGCGATGGGATGGGATGGGATGGGATGGCGGGTGGAGAGAGGTGGTGATGATAGTGGTGGTGGTGTGTGGTGAGCGAGGGAATGGAATGGATGGATGGGTGTGGAGTGGAGATGTGTGTGAGGACTGACCACCTTCCAGTCTTCCAGAAGCAAAAAAGGTTCGCTCCAAACCTGGGGACCGCGTTTCCGTACCGTACCGTATCGTACCGCCCTGCCCTTACCGCGCTAGTCCCCAAATTCCATGCCAAGGCCGCCCGGTCAGCCACTCACAGCCGCAGAATCCGCCCAGGCTGGTGGCCAGCCGTAAATTACACCCTGTACTGCTGTACTGCCTGTACTGGCCATAGATTGCGTGTATTATCTTGGCGATCGGGGTCGGAATGCTTGCTTGACGCCGACGGATATTCAGTGTATTGTATCTAAATGGGGAGTACATGGAGATTTATTCTGATCTATGTGCTGATTCTGTGGCTGCTCCTGAGCTGTCGTCTGTGTCGGCTGAGTTGCCACGTTGGGATCGCAGCCGCCACTTCTTCTGGAAGCCTTCGATCTGATCAACCAGCACATCCCTGCGATAGTTGACCTTGGTTGGGCCTGTCAGCTCATCAACAATATCAAAATCCCGCAAAGATGCACCTCCACCCTCGCTGCGTGCATTTCCATGCAACATCGTTATTAACTGTTCCTCGATGCAGAGAGCGCTCTGGGGCATGTTTTGCAACAACAAACCCTAGAGGGCATGGACTCTGCTAGTTGAGCCCTATGAACCAGTGTATCCGAGGGGCTAGAGGAGGAAATGGCCAATCGGCCTTGGGATCTTGGAGCCTCTAAAACCCTGTCGACAGTCTCTTTGTTCACAGGCTCCACGTGTTGGGAGGTGAGCATGACCAATATTGCTAGAGACCTCGTTCATGACCTGCCCTGAGGATGCTGCCTGGACATAGGTGATGAGAAAGAGACAGAATCGACAAAAAGAAAGGGCAGACAATTTTATTGGATAAGGCGCCAGCAGCCTGGAGAACATATTTCTGCTGAAGAACAAGCATCAGCTTGCCTGGGGCTGGCCAGGTCTGTGGGCTGGCCGGGAGTATTTTCAGATCGAACATGGAGAAGGCAGCGTTGACACGCATCCATGATAAAATCGAATATCACGAGGCAGCTTGCTCACAGCCATCAATGTCAACCGAGGCGACGGCAGACGTTTTCTGACACACAGATTCTCTGCACAGCCATGTTGGGGTGGTAAAACCCTCGCTCGTAATTTATCATGGGAGTATATCCGTACCCTGTCGATGTCAACGCTCGATTCTTCGGCTGGGTTTCCTGGGCAGGGTTTGTCCTAGCCTTGCAAGATGCCAGAAAGACAACCAGATGCACTTGACCAAGATCAGACGACAACGACAAAAATAAATCTGTCTGCCCAATACCCAAGACTTTCATATGCTGGCATTTTAATTTTGGGTTGTGCTACAACTAATCAGGTACAGAACGTGGACAGGCCGACAAATCGTGGATGTGGAGCGGGCTTACTTGAAACTCCAGACGGCAGGGATGCTCGTATTTTCTCCCCGGCTCCCGCGCTTCCATCATCCTTCTAGAAGGTTGTTCCTTGGCACATTGATCAGCAAATTTCCAGAATGCATTCTTTTGTCCCATTTTTCTTCTTTTCGAAGTTCCAACCCCAGCCGGCTGGTCTTGGTTCCTGTTCACTCAACCCAGACCACACCATACCCAACCAACCCTAGCCAGCAAGCCAAACCCGCCAGCCAGCCCAGACTCGAGCGGCCCCTCCAGGTCATATCCATGTATCAACGAGTCAACGCTGATAACACGATGTGGCGATCGTGGTATCTCGAAGGCTGAAGCCTGAAGCCCACACGACGCGGCGTTATCCACAACGCTGGCGTTCATCGGGATCGCCAATTTTCGCCACCGCACCCCTATTTTTCATCTTCAATACCTGCATCGATTAAAATAAAGCAACAAAAAGGGGAGCGGAGAACCAACGGCCGTAAGGAAATTGATCGGCTCGTCAAACCTGGGGAAAGAGCCAACACTTGGCCCAGCGGCAGACCCTCTGGCTCTTGGCACAGATTACAAACGAATCCTGGCCCATGGCCGGCCGTGAGCCCAGCCAGTCTGCTGGAGATGCTGGGAGTTTAGGCCAGTTCCTTTGGCGGTTCAGGTTGTTAACGATGAGGATAAAATAAATGAGGTGGGGTAAGGCAGCGGCGTGGCTCTGGCGGTATTTTTGATATGGGGCAGTATGGTATGATACATACAATACGGTCCTTCTCGAAGTTACTAGGCCCAAGCCACAGCGAAGAAAACGCCAATTTCTCGCTCTGTTGCAGCAGAACCTTGGAAAGAGAGTTGAATGTCTCGATGCGGAAAGTCTACGATAACAAAACAGGAAATAAAATGGCGTCCCACGTGGATACATCAGATGCCCAGACGGACAGACATCAGACATGGGGACATAAAAATACAGGGACCTGGTCAAGACTCAAGAGGGGAAGCTGATCAGCTCGAACCAAAAGGAACACGTATGGAACCCCCATCGAAGGCGCCATGTTTCTGCCAACAAAGGGGACGAAGCCCCGAAGAATTCCACCAATGCTGGGCGTCGCTAGGTCCTTGATTAGCCTGTTCGCGATCGCGCACCATGACTGGCCTGCGAATTTCGAATTTCTAGCTAATCATCTGCGCTTTCTTTCCCCTTCTCGCTGGGATACAGAGCTGATACACGGATTCTCCCATCGGTGCATCCATTCCGCAGTCTGCTGATTGGGCGTGGCTGGGATTGGAATGTCGGGCTTGGCTTCTGGGGTAGAATTACTGTATGTAATATTACTTTATTAGGCAAAAGAGAGGATACATGATGTTGCACAGCAGATTTAAGAGCAGGAATCATCTGATTGATTCTGGTGGAAGACGGTTGGCTGGGTAGTTACTTCACCAACAAATTATACCGCCTGCTGTCTTTTTCTTGCTTTTCTTTTCCCTTGTGAATCCTCCTTCTTGTTGTTTGGGAAAAAATTGAGAATCGGCTCCTTACATACGGAGTACATGTAACTACACAACTACATGTATGGAATCGCCGTTGATCCCGTTTGCCGACGATGCTGCATTGCAGCTAACAGGAGATGGAAAGGTGCCCCTCTGCAGGGAAGCGTTGATGCGCAAATATTCCCCAGTATGGAGACTCTGTATATACATATTGCCTGTTTCCATTCACCTATTCTGCAAGCTGGCCGGCTTTTCAAAGCATAATAAGCCAGCACATAGATTGCTTTGCTTCCCTCCACAAACAATACCTCTGCTCACCTTCCCTTCATCCCTGGATAGTACCGGTCCCTTGGGGCTGGTCCAGCAATGATGGGCTAGCGCTAGGATCTGTTCTATGAACCCAATCACCTTTGATATCATGTCAATGTAATGGGGTGCTGTCTCATTCAAGAAAGAATATCTTGTGAAGGAATGGTTCAGCTTCACTGGCATATCTGGTAATTAATATGTATTTGTCGCATGAGGCAAATTGACCCCCCTTTTTTTCCATCACCCCCTACACTGCAGCCTTTATTCTGGGCAAGCAATTTGTACCCATTTAATGACCGAAGATGAGGTTAGTTTTCTCTAGGATATATTGATTGGATGGGATGGGCAGGTTGTGCACTGCCTTGAACTTTGTTTTGCTCATACTATGGGTTCTTTTTACCCTCTTCTTATTACCTCTTTCCCTGGTTTTCTTCATTCTCACATTCTATTTAGGAATACTCAAATATCCTCCAAGACTAGAAAGTTTCTAAGGATGAAGGACAATCAGGTAGACAGTGGATTGGGAGAAGGTATAAACCGTGAAAGACGAATAGAGACACCTGATATATTATACCTACCATTGAAGGCCAGAAGGATTTGTCCTCTAGGGATAGCCTAGAAATACTAACGGGACTGGCTCACAATGAAAAGAAAGATGCTTCTAAGGTTCAACGTCATGGTTTTCATTATCAAGATATGTATTTATATAGTTACAGGATATTGAATGGAAAATCCGCAACGCTGCAATTAAAAGACATGTCTGATAACTCGCAAAAAAAAAGGATATCATGGGAATCCATGCTCATTCCCACATGGAAACAACAGGAATAAACATGCCATTAACATGAGAGAAACCTCCACTCATTCCTCACCTCTTGCCCCAAGGTGCTGTAACGCCAATCAATTAAAAAGTTGAGATATCCGCTGCTTCAACGACCGTCCCAGAGACCCAAGACGGCGTTTCCCATTCCTCCACTGACCGACGGCGTTAACTAGATCGTCCGGACTAGATTTCGATCGTTGTTCTCGCGTTAGATATGGCGAAGCGGTCATTGTCGGTCGTGGTCTATAGTATCCACGAAAAACTTCATCCATCAACGCATTGACGCTGTCAAGGTCCCTGGTAGACAATTCAATAAACCTCATACCAAGGTCGTCGGCGAGATTCTGTCCCTCGGCAGACGTGATCACCTGTGGTCTGTTGGCGGTTACCAGCGATGAATCGGCGACTAAGTAGATCGGCTGTGAAGATACGAATATGTTTTGCTCCCTGAAGATCTTTCGCCCTTCGTTGTAAAAAAGCTTACAGACCCATAACACGTCAACGTTGATCCCGCTTGAATATGGATCTTGATATACCACGGGACGCGGAGATGTTAGGCAACTTCGGAGAATGGCGAGTTGTAGCTCCTGAGGTAAACGGGGGAAACAGGTGAAGGTGTTTCCGGTTTTCCCTTCGGGAGGTTGGATGGGTGTGTTTTCGGTTTGCCTTTGCGGATGGGATATGACCCCTTTCAAAGGAAGCTTTCCGGGAACTTGTTTTAGAGGGCTCGCCAGTTTGGACGTATAAACAGGAGCAATGTCAGCATGGGCTGTCCGCATCGCATCGAAATCCTGGCGACAGGTAACGTCGTATAGTAGGATGTACACGTCGCCAGTCAGTAACATCTGATGCCACATAGCACGAAAATTATCCACGAGGTCCACCATGGAAACGTCAAGGAGCTCCACAATGGCATGCTTGTTGCCTGTGTGAATTTGCTTTCGATAGTTTAGCTCTAGAGTAGGGTCGAGTGTATCAGGGAAATAATTCTCTATATACTGTTAAGATATAGTCAGTGAATCCGTTTATTGAGAACTGATAGACACGTTTCCTCTTATTCACCTGGATCCGTAACCTGGTAGAAAGGTCGGAGTGCCTTGATATAGCCAACACATGTATCTCATCCATCTTGGGGTTAACAGAACCCGTAGAGAGCAAAACTTTTTTGGTAAATCTCTACCAAGACTAGTAGTGAATAGTGGTTGTTGATATGGTGCCGATGTATGCAATCGCAACGGGGTAGGATATTGTGTTGGTGGCAGGTGAAAGAGAAAGATATGTAGAAAGAAACAAAGAAAGTCTGAATGGATGGATGAAATAAAAAGAAAAGAAAAGTGATAATGAAGTTGTCAGCACTGGTACCTTTTTTGGATATGGCAAAGAGGGGTTATTAGTGTCAATGATGTCTGCTCGGCGTAGGGATTTTTAGGGATTTAGATTGGCTAACTTCCCTGTCAGTGTGATATGACTAAAATATCGACCGTATTTAAAGATACTTGTTTAAAGTGACAATATGTCTCCATCTATTCCAGAGATGTTATGAGCCCTATAAAAAAATTCATCGAGTTACGCAAAGCTAAAAGAGTCTATCCCAAGTTAACGTAGCCCAGCTTGGGCTAACGTACGCGTTTCCTTCTCCATAGAATAAACAGACAAATGCTAGCCACGATATAAGAAACGCCCGCAAAAATCTGGGGATAGAGGTATTCTCGATCCGAGTTCGGACGGCGAAGCTTCAATGCGATGACTTCCGAAACTATTTTCAACAAAAAGTGCAATATCAGCAAATGAGAATTGTAGCAGGGAACGGACTAAGCGTGTATGAGGCATCTGCGTTTAATATGAGCGAAGGGATAGATCATACACATCGTTGGTAGCACGACGGATACCCATGATAGAGATAGGACAGATTGTAGCTCCGCCAGTCCGGCAACCTCCACACAAACAGGGCCAATTGACTGCATTATGGTCAGCAAGAGAAAGTCCTGGATTGGGAATATCCAGCAAAACCATGGACACGATAGAACATACAACCCAGAATACTCCCAGAATCCCTCCACTAATCAGAGCAAAGAGGATAAGCACTCCATATGAGGTTCCAGGGATCCATATAGCGAAACAGATAAGCCCGCAAAACCCGGTCAGCACACCGGCGACTTGGAGCCTTCCAAACCGATCACTGGAAATTCCAATAAGCGGGCGACCAATGGCAGTTCCCAGGTTTAATATTGCGTTGACAGATGCAGCTTGGGATTTAGAAAGGCCGATGGACCGCCCATAATCCGGTAACGAATAAAGCAGAGTCATATATCCCAACATAGAGATGAAGGACCATGACAATACTAGCAGAACATCTGCGCGCCGGAGTAATTTCGAGTCAAATCCTCGTTGGGGTGGCCGGATTGCCTCGTTTCGAGTTCTGATCAACGCAGTAGCGAGAAGCAGCATCACGATGACGATGATGGCGGTGACGCGAAATGCCCACTCTAACGAGATTCTCCTGATAATTGCATCCGTCATGAAGGAGAACACGAGGCCGCCGATCCCGGATCCAGCGCCGGTGATCCCATTCGCCAGACTGCGCTTTTTATCGAACCACTGGGAAATGATTGCAATGTTCGGGACGTAAGTAAATCCAACTCCCAAGCCGAGCATTATCCCCTGAGAGATATACAACTGCCAGAGTCGCTTCGAAAAGGAGGCTGCAATAAAACCGCCTCCAAAGAAAAGAGTCCCTATGAACATGGTTGGCCGGACACCCGCCTCTCGCGCAATTATAGTGATTAGAGGGGCGAAGAGCATAGCCACGGAGAAAATGAAGCCTCCTATCAGGGCATAGTCAACCGATGTGGCCTCTGGAAATCGGTTGTGGGATAGATATTCTGCCAGGTACACGCCATATGTCTACCGGATTCGACAACGCAACCGTTTGGTAAGCACACCTACAGAACAGTAGCCGTAGTAGCAACACTTGCGGAACAATCATTGACTTACCGATACCACGCCCCAAGAGAAGCAGTTAAGGGAGAAGCACGCAGCTACAATGACCCAGCCATATCCACCGTCAGGAGGGATGGATGGATCAGGAGGAGCTGCTACCTCGTCCCCGTTGTTGGATTCCGGGAGGTCGTAGGCCATTGAGAGTTTCGCAAAAAGATCTAGCAGGACAGCAGTTGATAATAGACAGATCAAACGGGAGAATATAGGTGGATGCTATCATGGAGGCATATATCCCTGCGGTGATTAGGGACTGAAACGACAGGAATATGAAAGTGATTATGAAAACGAGACGACAGCGACAATACGATGTCCAGATCGAACTCCAACCGAGCTATCCCTCTATATATCTGTGAAGGCATCGACAACCGGTAATACTACCCTAGTGTAGTAATGTTGACCGGGGAGTTTACCGGTTCCTTTGGTAAAGCCGAGTCTGACGCCGTCAATCGGACAGTATTCTTGTGAGGGGGGAAATGGGGTAGTTAGTAGTTAGCAGTTAACCGATGCCGAACAGGAAACACACAAACAGGTTCTCATGACAGATTTGAAGGGCAAGAGTGGACGGAGCATTCCCATTTTGGTGGCCCAATTTCATACAAGTCATCATCCATCAGCTTTATAATCCTTATCTTACACTGGACGGCAGCGTTTTTCTCAAGGAGAAAAAGGGGGAGATGAAAGCATAAAATAAATCCTTTGGGGCTTCCTGCATCACGTGAGATAAGGCTTGGCTGTCAAGCTAAACCCGAATAAAGTTTCGGCCTAACTGTTTCTGGGGAAAAGTTTGTCAGCACAGGCCAGGTCGCTCTCAGCCAATCAGAGCGGACCGGTGACATGCTTCGAAATATTTTCTACTTCAACTGCAGGTTTGCTTCGATATACATATGTGTCTCCATGGGGTCATCATCTTTTGCTCTTCTGATTCATTTTTGGGAATTTGCCCCGGTTGCATAGTACTAGGACAGTACATTTCCCTTTCAACCTTCGAGAGCAACCGCAAATCCCCCCAACTACCGTCCACCATGGCCTCACAAACCGACGAGGTCATTGAGCAATCATTGGCGAATAAAATATACACAGAAAGGACCTCAGGCGGGCCATCTGACGTTGAGAAGCAATGCGACAACAATGTCAAAAGCCAGTCCACCACGGATTCCATCTTCAACAGCCTTGGTGTATTGGATCGATTTCTTGCAGTCTGGATATTCCTTGCCATGGCCATTGGGATTATCCTAGGGAACTTCGTTCCCAATACTGGGCCCGCCTTGCAGAGAGGGAAATTTGTTGGCGTCTCTATCCCTATCGGTAAGTCGTCTGACTACTGCCTTTCTCTCCGCTCGTTTTGAAGTGCTGACGTCGGGCATTGTAGCAATTGGCCTCCTGGTCATGATGTATCCCATATTGTGCAAAGTTAGGTATGAGACGTTGCATCGAGTGTTCAGAACGAAAGAGATTTGGATCCAGATTGGATTTAGCATTGTCGTGAACTGGATCATCGCCCCTCTTCTCATGGTATGACACGCCCACCTCACCCTGTTGAATTCATGTTTCACAAGCAAATTCCTCATGGCCAGACGGGGGCTAACGTTTTCACCAGCTGGCACTCGCTTGGGCATTCCTGCCAGATGAGCCTGAGCTTCGAGAGGGTCTTATCTTGGTGGGACTCGCAAGATGTATTGCCATGGTAAGCCCTTTTCTTTCATGTTGACAGCAAAGCCTAGTAGATAGTAGCTAGCTAATATATGCCGAACTTCCCAGGTTCTCATCTGGACTGGGCTAGCCGGAGGTGATAATGAATACTGCGCCATCCTCGTCGCCATAAACTCCATGCTCCAAATGGTCCTCTTCGCCCCACTCGCCGTACTCTTCATCAAAATCATCAGCCATTCGCACGATACAATCAGTCTCTCCTATTCCGTGGTTGCTCAGAGCGTTGCCGTCTTCCTTGGTATACCTCTAGGAGCCGCAATCGTCACTCGCTTCACACTCCGCAAACTCACCGGGCCCGCTTGGTATGATAACGTATTTCTCAAATGGGCAGGCCCATGGTCCCTTATCGGGCTCTTGTTTACGATCTTGGTTCTCTTTGCCTCGCAGGGGAGACAAGTTGTCCATCAGATCGTGTCTGTTGTACGCGTCTCGGCTCCGCTGATAGTATATTTCGTGATCGTTTTCTTTTGCACCTTGCTTATCACGTATAAATTTGGGTTTGGGTACAAAGTATCAGCGACCCAGAGCTTCACGGCGGCGAGTAACAATTTCGAGCTCGCTATTGCGGTGGCTATCGCCACCTTTGGAGCGGATAGTGATCAAGCACTTGCTGCCACTGTCGGCCCGTTGATTGAAGTTCCTGTCTTGCTGGGCTTGGTGTATGTTGTTAAACTTGTGGCTAAACGGGTGGGTTGGAAAGCTTAGAATTGCTGGATTGTTACATCAATTGTTGGAATTTGGAGAGGCAGAAAATATCTGCCAGCTTATCGAGGGAAGCGGACATCGAGTCACGATTTTCATGTTTTTGGTTGAGAGTATAGATCTTTCCTCCGCGTATACCCAATTTTGTGTTAGCGAATAATACCAGGGTTTAATAAGTACATCGAAGTGGAGTGCATGAAGTGAGAAGTAGAAGTTTATCCATTACTGCTACCATAATGTCTTTATCCCTTTTCGAATGTTTGCAACTTCAAAATAACATGCAAAGAGGGCTGCACTCCATGCACATGCAGTGCCAGAACCTAGCATTTCTTGCTCAGAAGTCTTCATTTCTTCTACCAATGGACCAGATCCCCCCCCTAGCCTGTGCTGCATTCAGTGAGCTCTCCCAGTGAGGCACGTCCTTTGCGGAAATTCGGGATTGGCTCAATACTTGCTTGGATAGAAAGGGGAGGCGTGTCTGGCCACCGGGTTCTGTAGGTGAATAAGTAACATTATTATCCTGTAGGTAACATAAAGGTCTTTGCTGATATGCTTGGGAAGCGGGTCGGGCAGTGCTTTGGGTGACTGATGCCTGCGAACGAAGCTTTTTAATATGCTCCCAACGTCAATCCCGATATGCATTGATAGCATTCTCCCAATGGTGAAATCTGGTTCCGACTGCCCCCTCAAGCCAAAAGCGCCCATGAGACTCGGATCGGGTATGTTAAAGCAGAGGTTCGATATCTGCAAGAAATCTTTTAAACACGCCCACGATATCCTCTAGAGCAAGCTGCAGAAGCACAACGTGCTAAACCCAGTTTATTTTGTTGAATCCTACACACGGATCCATTCGTGTTGTAATAGCTCAGCCGCAGACTTTCGAGCCGCCGGGTCGATTTCGAGCATGCCCCTAACGAAGTCAATGAAAATTGGAACTTCATCCTGCGGCATATCGACAGGCTTTAGGAAAGGTTTTGTTTGGCCGTCAATCAGTCGTTCAAGAGAGGTAGGTCCCAGGTTAGGAATTCGGAGAAGATTCCCTGTGGCAAACCTTGGTTAAATAAAGATAGAATATTAATGTCAATGGGCTTACCTTGCTTGTCAAAAAAATGAGCCGCACGCTTCCCCTTTTCTATAAATTCAAGTGGAAATCGGCCGAGGACCTCAGTAATCCTTGCTAGGCGGTCATCTGCCGCCGTCCAAGTTCCATTCGATGATGCTTCCCCTGAGAAAAGGATTATGCCTTGAACAAGCTCCACAACCTTTTGCAGGGCATAGGTCAGAATAAATTGCACCATGATACAGACATTTGACGAGTGAGATGTTCTTACAAGACACCCAAGACTCCATATATCCACACCAACATCCCACGGAGCACCTATTGTCACTTCAGGGGCTCTTAGAGCAGGCGACTGGATTAATTCTGACAAATGACGTTCCCTCCAAGATGCTATTATGACAGTAAGTTATGTGCGAGAAAAGTTGAAATTGGCCTACATACCGACACCGAAATCGATTAGCCTGACATGGAGATTTTTTGTTTCCGAGACAAGCGACGTAGGAATAACCTCTCGAAGAGGAGCGGCAACACCACGCTGCGGGTCGGTGCGCGCAGGAACTTTCGACAGATAATGGGAGATAGTGTTGGTTGGATTTTCCAGCTCTAGAAGTATATTCGTTGGCTTCAAATCTGTCAATAAAATAGGCGGTGTCAGCAATACAACAAACGGCCGATATTAGGATTTGCCATACCGGTATGAATGACACCACACTCGTTGTGGAGGAAGTCAAGCGCAAGAAGAAGCTGCCGTGTGATCACTTTGACAGCCTTTATTGGTAATTTGCCATCTTCGTACCTGGCGGTTTGGAAGTCTAGGTGGTGTCCTAGTACATCGAACGTTAAGCAAACATGATCTCCATTGGGTCCTGTATGCGTGAATTGCTCAAGAAGATGGGACACGTAATTGCGGCCTTGATGAGAGCTTCGCCTGGACACTTCCAAGATTCTCGAGAGAATTTCTCTCTCAAAGATGTCATGGCGGCCGCCATAACAATCAGCCCTCAGCATTTTAAGCGCCACATAGCTCTGACGCCTATCCAGTCCGTTAGCACGGTATGCGGTGGTGACGGCGATGGACAACATACTTGGAATCTCTCGCTAGCCAAACTGTGGAATATTGCCCGTATCCCAGTTTCCTCAGGATAGTGTATTGGCCATGATGGAAAGTATCGCCCAAGCGGATCGGGTGGAAACCACCAGGCTGGTAACAGTCCGGCTCTTCTGTGACTGGGCGAGGATTGACATGCTCTAGTGATGCCAGGCGAGGGGGGTTCCCAAAGAACTTTGCGAGCCGGGATCGTATTTGGAATAATGATGTTTTTAACCGACTCATTATCTTGGATCACTGATAGCACCAGGCTCGCTGGATAGCAATACGGGATAGAGAATGAGGGTTCGGCTTTGCCCCTGAAAAATGTAGCTAAACTTCTGTGACTAATTTCTGACTAACCAGCTAACTAACTGTTGATGAGGCCAACCACCAACTCGTCCTTTGGTCGGCGAGGAACCTCATAAAGAGGAATAGATATCAAAAACACTCAAGAGAACTTACGGCCCCTAATGCCGCGCTTCCCGCGCCTCCGCCCCCGACCTCCTCTTCTTCAGCGATTTTTCCTTCGCCTTCTTCTCCGCAAAGGACTCCCGGCAAACCCCGACGTATTAGTCGGGGGCCCATAAGCAGTCCCAGAACTGCAAGACCTTCTGCCATGCTCCGATTGCCAAAGAACTGCCTGCTCCTGAAGATGTTTTTATATCTAACCTGCTCTGGCTCCCGACTGCGATCCTGACCCTGATCCTGATTCGACTCCTGCTCCCACTCCTCTTCCTCTTCCTGTTCCGGTCCCCCCCTTACCCCCCTTGCTTTCCCCCGTCGGCCATTTCGCATCCAGTCGTCGTCAAGCAAAGCTTGATCGATAACATTTGGATCCTATTTCATTGTAAATTTCTCTTCAATCTTATAGGTTTTATTGATGGAATACACTACCATTGTATTCTATCTGCTCTATGCAGCTTGTGGGTAAATGTAATAGGTAGTACCTACCTAAGCAAATAACATAGGGCTGCCCAAAGACCTCAGAAGTGGCACAAGTCTTACAAACTCTGATGCCATTAATTTGTGTCAGTAGATCATATCTATGACACCCTGGGCACATGCATCGATTGTCGATAAACCAACAGTATACTTTGAAACACCTTTTGCAAAGGAGCTTCCCCCGGCATCTTTACCGTCCACTTGCATTCCATACATAGCCACTGGTCATGTCAGGCCCCAGGGAAACTTGGCCAATTGCTTCGTCTGTTCTTTGCAACGTTCGCATGTGTCTGGCTTATGTTTCATCATTATCCATGCTATCTGGTTATGATTGTGGAATATTGAGCATGCGCTGTTGAGGGGAATGATTGGAGTGTGTTCATTCAGCAGTCTAAGCTTCTCAAATACTCTCAACAGACTCCGCGAGGTCCTGGGGGGTCGTGAAAAGGTGCTTGCTGTACTGGTCGTAATTGACCTCAGCAACACCATGAATATTGTCTCAGTTAGTAGGTATACTGCAGGTGAAATATTAGAAAAGTTAATGAGAACTCATGGCTCAACTTTCCATTTAAAGTCTGGGTCAGAGATAACATGGTAGTTTTGAGCTGCTGGCCTGAATGTTTGCCATGTGTTTCTGAATGTGTTCAAGAACATTGCCACTAACCCCAGCATACTCAAATAGATTGTCTGGCCATTCTTAGTACCAGCCTTGTTGAATTGTGGGGAACATATTGGCACTAAATAGTGACAACATATCACCATCAAAACATGATGCAATCATATCTGTTAAGCTTCCCATTAGATATGGGTGGATCAGGGTTGTGATTAGTGCATCAACATGTTGTAGAGACATTGCACATTCTGAGTTTGAATAGGCAATGGATAATTTCATGTAGGCGCCATCTGAATAGACATAGGTGATTATTTGGGATAGCGCGAAAAGTGGTGATATCTATATCATCGTTAGCAGGGGTGGGGACGGCATTGAAGTTTTGGAAAATGTCAAGGACATCTTTGTCGTCAACTTCATCCTCGTTGCCTGACTGATCATGCTCATAATGGCCATCACGTTCAGGGGTTTCCGGAGGCGGTGGAATTGAAAGCCAAGAACATTCAATTTGTTTGACCCATTTATCTGCAAACATATTATTAGAGATTCTTATCTGCTGTATTGGGGGAGGATGTGAAATCACCTTGAAACAGCTAGGCGCCCAATATCACACTGCTTATGGCAAAGGGTCGGTATCCTTTGGAAAGTGAAGGTGAGGTATGAAATCAAGGATGTTATATATGACCCTTCTGCTTGGCCACAATGTTGGCAAGCTTTAGGGAGACCGTTTGTATGTGCTCCCCTGCTGCAGTGCTTCTTGGGGGTTCGGGTAGGATGAGAGTTGACCCTTGGGACTTGGGGGAGCTGAATGAGCAGAAAGGTTGGCAGGAATCTTATTCCCTTGATTTCTTTCATGCCAAGGCAGTTCAGCATGCATTAACTGGTAGAGTTCCTGTATATTCCCAACTGCATTAACCGGTAGTGTATTCCTGGCTGTAGGGTTCCTGTATACTACTAATTCACCAAATAGTAAGGACGGCAGTGACTTTCTCTTTGCAGCGGTTTTGACGGCCTTCGCGGCCGCCGTGTTTTGCGGGGTTGCCTTTGCACTGCGGCGAGAGCGGGTTTTTGGACCGTTTGAATAGCGAGAACGGTTGGAAATATTGGATTGAACTGCATAAGTTAATCTACCTGGCCCTTGAGCTGAGTTTGCCCCTGAAACTTCAGTGACTAATTTATGACTAAGCCGGCACCTGCTGACCTAAGCAAATCCGTCTGAGTCAAAAGCAGCCTTCAACCACGTCTCAATTTTACTGTTGAAAGCCTCCATACAAGCGCTTTCTAGATTATTACCATGCTCATATTCCCAGGATATTATCAGAATATATAATATACTCGCGTGGACGACCCTTCTCCCAATACAACGAACGAACCTAAGAAACGAAACCGCCCCCGCCATCAAGAATGCCCCCCTCCCTCTGCTACAACTGCAAAGCCGCCCGCGCCCTCATCATCCGCCCCAAGAACCGACACAAGCTCTGCAAGCCGTGCTTCCTGAACATTTTCGAAACCGAAATCCACGACACCATCACTGCCAGCGGCCTGTTCTATCCCGGCGAGCGCGTCGCGATCGGCGCCAGCGGTGGCAAAGACAGCACCGTGCTAGCCTCGGTCCTCAAGACGCTGAACGAGCGGTACAATTATGGCCTGGAGCTCATGCTGCTGTCTATTGATGAGGGCATCAAGGGGTATCGGGATGACAGTCTGGAGACGGTGAAGCGCAACGCGGTGCAGTATGGGATGCCGTTAGAGATTCTAGGGTACGGAGAGCTATACGGCTGGACGATGGATCAGGTTGTTGCGGAGATCGGGAAGAAAGGGAACTGCACGTACTGTGGCGTGTTTCGTCGGCAGGCGCTGGATCGCGGTGCGGCGAGACTGGATATCAAACATGTGGTTACGGGGCATAATGCGGACGATATTGCAGAGACGGTTATGATGAATTTGCTGCGCGGTGATTTGCCGCGGTTGGCCAGGGCGACGAGTATCGTTACGGAGTCTTCCGCGAGTGAGATTAAGCGGAGCAAGCCCCTGAAGTACGCATACGAGAAGGAGATCGTGTTGTATGCGCATCACAAGAAGTTGGATTACTTTAGTACCGAGTGTATCTATTCGCCGGAGGCGTTTAGAGGGAGCGCGCGGACGCTGATTAAAGATCTGGAGAAGATCCGCCCAAGCTCGATATTGGATATCGTCCGGAGTGGAGAGGATATGGCCAGGCTAGTGCCTCCGGAAATCAGTGGATCAGGCAAATGCGCAGGCGCCGCCGCCGCCACCAACGGACAGACAGATGACTACGCAGCCGGTGGATGCGGTAGTCAAAACGGACGAACAAGCGGCGGGGAAATGGCCGATATGGAAAGACGACTAGCAGAAAACCAAACAGCGGCCGCGAACGAAACTGAGATTTCATTGGCGAGGGTGAACGGTGCCGCCCGCGTCAAGGGCCAAAAGCCTCTGAAGTTGCAGACAATGGGCCAGTGCGAGCGGTGCGGGTATCTCGCGAGTCAGAAGATATGCAAGGCTTGCATGTTGCTAGAGGGACTAAATAAGAACCGGCCGAAGACCTCGATTGAAGTCGCTGTGGGCATCGAGGAGGAGGAAAGCAGCTCGACACTTATGAGGCAGATGGAGGCTATCCAGCTTACCAGTGGGTGATTCTCCATCCACTCTACGAAGCCATGAAATCAGCCTGCAATATATCCGGCCTCCAGACTCAGACGCCACATTATTTGCTAGGCTTGATCATCTCATCCCGCCCTGCATATCTCACCCTGCAATCCGCACGAAACGACCTAGATTCACCAGCGAACGCCTCCTGTATCCTTCTACGACCCAGGACAATGTCATCCAAGGATAGACCGTCCGCGGCACCAACGGGGGCGTTGGGAACCAACCCTGCCAGCCACATGGTCGTGCCAGAATGAGCTACTCCCAGTGACCGCTTCAGCTATGCCTCCCGCGACCAATAGCCTGCCTCCCCACCGACGAAAGCGTAGGTTTGTCGCATTGTCCTGAGCAAGACATCCCCCCAGGCGCCCGTCCCGTGCCATTCGAGGCATCGCAGGATATGGATGCCAGGTGTTACGGTCAGGATAAATAGACCACGATAATAGATTCAAGCGGGCAAGCGCTTTTTCACACTGGCCTCTTCTGAGCGTCCCATGCATGTACAGACATTAGCAAAACCTGCAAAAGATAGATAGACATGAGTTCTTGGAATAGAGTTTTCTGTCGTTTCCTCCGTTCATATCCACAAATTCTCCACATAAGCATAAGCATAAGAATAAGAATAAGAAAATGGAAATGGAAATGTTTAATAGACAATCCATTGATATCCTCATCATATAATTTTCATCCCTCAGATGGAACAGATTTATGTATTTTATGCAATCAGCTGTTGTGCTTATATAGTTACCAAACTTCCCTCGAATAACCGCCAAAATGCCCGTAGTAAATATGAAAAGTCCCCCAATGAATGAAATAAAATAAAACAAAATAAAAACAGGAATAGATTGCACATTTAAATAGTAGACAAGCGGGGAATTTTTGTCGTTTAATTCGTAGGGAGAGCGGTTAGTCGTATTCAGTCGTGGAAAGGCATCGTTGAGTCGTGCAGGCAGAGTAAAGGGAGCAGATGAGTGCGAAATTATGTACGGAGATGGGAAGTATGTATGTTATAGAAGAAAGAGAGGAGATGGGGCTATGTTATCACGTCGGAGGCTGGTGTGGTGAGGTAGGTGGTTGAGGATATGGCTGTAGGGGATTCTTCGTGAAATGGAGCATTGGAGATCAGTTAACTAGTTAGTTAACTAGCTACTAAGTTAATAATTCATATATGTATGTTCTTGGTTGGGTCAGCAGAACACTATCTTGGTGAGGGAATATCAGGAAAATACTTGTATTTTAGTGTTCTTTAACTCACCACCTTTTGGTCATGTGGTGTGTTTTAGCTCCTGTGTCTCAACCTCCTCTTTTCCTTCTATCCTCAATGTCCTATATATTCCACCTCTTTGCTGTATATATATACCTTACTTCTGTATTATTAGTATGTTTATCCTCCCTACTGAGTATCCTTTATCACCCTTTAGGCCCTACTTGACCTTTAATCCATTAATTTTCTTACTATCTTTAGTGATTATTTGAGATCCATTCAGCATTCCTTATTATAATGCTCTTAATGATGTCCTGGGTTCTAGCCTTTTTATTAGTTTTATTAAGATCCTGAGGTCTAAGTGTGTGGATGAGGTAGCTTGTTTAACTATATTAATATTATTTATTTCTATTTTATCTATTAAGTTAGTACTACTAATGTAATCTACTACTATATTAATAATATTAATATAATCTATCTTTATAACTCTATTAGTTATACTAATACTATCTATACAGCCTGTCTCTTTCTTACCTACTATATCTACTCTATTATTATAATGGGCTGAGTATAAAACCTATAAGTATTAAATATATAAGATGAACTGATATTTTAACTGTTTCTTCTATTATCTTTATTAATTCTAATGTTCTTTATATATCTATATATTATATATTTCCTCTATAAATTCTACTTCTTAATCATTCACTTGTGATTCTGAAGGTATCTATTTGTATGAAAGCTATGAAAAAGATCATGTAATTATATATAATGAAATAGGTGAGATTATAGTATAAAAAGAGGTATAATACATAGTAGTGCTAGGTAACATAATAAGACTACATATAATTATATGAACTGATCATATGATCTCAAAAATCACATTCTCTCCTATTAAACTTAACTTCACTCTGAAGATAGTCACTTAAGGTAGAATCATATAATTTACTAATCATATTAAT
The DNA here is from genome assembly GCA_032988165.1 of Emmonsiellopsis sp. PD_33. NCBI lineage: Eukaryota > Fungi > Ascomycota > Eurotiomycetes > Onygenales > Ajellomycetaceae > Emmonsiellopsis > Emmonsiellopsis sp. PD_33. The sequence continues at coordinate 25,017 of JANTQF010000003.1, forward strand.
CTAATTTAATTATAATACTAAGTAATTACTTTTCCTCATATAAAATAAACCTCTTATAACTCTATCTTTTAAAGAAAAATAACCCCTCACATGCAAGTAGACTCTCTTACCCTCCCTTATATAAGTTTTATTCTAATAGTTTCTCAGATCATTATATAATTCCTCCTGCACTCATTTTACCTATCTCACATAAAGATATTAATATCTGGTAAATACTCTATATCTTACCTCCCTACAGTGAGTCCTCTAAGTAAGTGCATGAAGACCTACAGTTAAAATTACTCATATATTATTCTTTTAGAAGATAAAAATTTTCTTCTGATGATTGATATATTATCCTTAACCCTTAAATTAGATCTTTTTAATAAATATGAAGCTTCATAAGATCATTCTTATATATAATTTAATCCTACTAATGGCTCTCTCCTTTACAGCTAGCTTATTAAGTAGACTTATATAATATTAGATTTCTATTTTACATATACTAGTAATATTATTATAATTTATTTTCTGTGTGAGATGCAAGCTCAGCTCCTTTATTATATAAATAATAAAGAGTTATAGAATCTATATGATCTTATTAATAAAAATATTAACTTTATTTATAATAGCTTCTTCTCCTTTTCTAATAATGAGAAAGATATTAATGCAGCTGCAGAGCTTAACTTTCATAAGTTTCTAGAGTTTATTTTATAATTCTTATATTAATGATTTTTCCTGCAGACATCATTATCTGAAACTACTAAATTATAAAGACTCTTAATATTAACCTCTCTTCTACTTATATGAGTTTTAACTCTATAATTCTCTTACTCAGCTCTTATAGATCTGTCTAAATCACTATTTATAATTATTCTATAAATATTTAATTTAAATCTTATTTTTTTATATATCTGAAGTTTTCTTTACTTCTGAAACTTAACATCAACAAGCTATATCTCTTCATGCAATATAATAGTACCTACTTTTCTAACTATATTATAACTTTATATATATACTGTAAGTTTTATGAGAGTCTCAGCATCATCCCTAATGAGATTAAGCTGAAGAATTTTAATATAATAGTAAAACTTTCTAAGTGCTATTATAACTCTAGCCTCTTTATGTATGAGACTATCCCTCTCTATATAAATTTATTAAGCTATTATAAGCTCTTTATCAATCTTAAGTTCCTTCTGAACCCCTATTATAAGAAGTATAGCTTGAATCTCCTCTACCTACTATAATGAACTCTAATAGAAGATCTTATTCTACAGTGTAAATCTTTTAATGATAATTACTTAAATTTGAATATTATATTGATATATTATTATAACTATAAAGCTAATATCTTATGTGAATATTATACTAATAGTTTAAGCTCTTTTTAATTATATATTCTATCTCTTCTCTCATGTGAGAGTACCTATATCTGTGCTTGCTGTCTCTAGAATAGCCAGATAAAACACTACAAGCTATATTATAAACTCTCTCTTATTATACTTATTTAATTCATGTGATTCTAACTTCTTAGTAGATTACTCCTACCATTATAAGACTTCTAAAAAAGCTTTAGAGATTTTTTTCTTTTTTCTGCATTTAAAGTTCTTTCTTCTTACTCATCTGATTATCTCTCCTATTTCTATATAGACTTCTAATCTAACTGAAATAATTCTTACTCTCTCTCTGTAGACTTCTATTTTGTGTGTTGCCTCTAACCTTTATATAATTAATTTAAGTTTGCTCTATAAGATTTCTCATATAGTTATTATCTTTATAACTTTTATATTACTCTCTTTAATCTCTTTATCTACTACTATAATACTTTCCTATAGAATAGTATAGAATTAATATATTATTTTATCTGATTATTTATTTACTATCAACCTGTAGGAGGTTACTCATACTTTAACTGAGATGAAGGAGATTATATATATCCTCTAGTATTATTATAATATTCTTAAGAACTCTAAGTTTTAGATTTATATGAGTTCTTTCTAAAAAGTTTTTCTATAATTTTAAAATTCTTATTTATTTCTCTTTTTCATGCATGTAGTTAGATTTCTGAGGAATAACCTCTATAACCTTATAATTTAAAAATATAAGATTATATTTTCTAGCTTTCTCTTTCTAACTCATGTGACTTCTACTAATCATTTAAAAAAAAATACTATATCTATACAAAGAAAATTGCAGGAACAAAATAATAGTAAAATAACTAAATTTAGTAGAAAGTATATATTTATATATCTATTCTCTACTCTATATGATTATACTATTATATAATTCTATCAATTCAAATTACTATAGTAAATAGTCCTAAGAAACTAACTTTATCTAACTCTTAAGTATCTCCTTAAGCTTCATTAACTTAGTTTAGTATGTCTGCTGACATTTCTAAAGATTCATCCTCTATTAATTCTATAAATAAATTAATATAGATAGTTAAATTCCTCTCTAAATTCTATTTTCTGTAACTTAACTTACATATAAGTTAGTTATATTTTTCTTTTTATTTTTTTTAACCTCTTCTTTAACACTGATAATATCTAAGAATCATATAGCTTATTATTATTTCATTATTTATTAATTTATATGAGTACTCTATAGCTTTTAAGGCCTCCCATTCCTTTCATATAATAGTTAAAAGCTCTAAATAAGTGATGTCATTCAATTCATATGTGTTGATGATTTCTCTAACTTTTAAGAGCTTCTTAATTATGATGTCTTTTTTCTTTAGTATAGATAATATTATTATAGATAATTATAATCTCTTAGAATTATCTATTTCAGCCTCCACTAGTTATGAACTATTAATGAGATATTATAGAACTTAGCTCTCTAATTCCTTAAGTATGTATGTGTCAAGTAGGTGAGCTTTTATTATCTAATATAACTCAAATTATCTTAACTGAAATTTTTTAGGCTTTTTATTTTAGATGAGAATCTATTATTCTTCCTTGATATTACTCTTTATTATAAGAAAATTTCTGATTCTTTTTGAATGAATTGTATAATTAAGTAGTAACTTATTTATCTGAGCCTGTATATTTATAATAACTTTTATCTTTAGCTTAATATTATCTATTACTGGATCCTCCTCCATTAAATCAGACACATCCTTTAGGATGCAAGGTTGTAGACTATATAAAAGATAAAATAATAAATATTTTATAATAAAATATTAATAAATTTATATTATAAAAAGTATCTATAGAAGATATTCATTCTATAATCTTATTAACTTCCCTATAAGATATTTTATTAGTATTTAATCTAGAATCTCATTCAGTTTCTTCACCTTTCTATTAGTATGCAGATAGTAAGGCATTATTATATAATACTTTATCTATAGTTATACTATAAAGTATCTAATATCTTCTTCTACTAGATTCATTCTATTATTCATTAGAATTTCTTGTAATATACTATAATTTATATAAATATCTTCATGTAAAAATCAGATAATTATTTCCTCTATTACATTAAGAACAGCTTTCATTAGAGACTAGCTAGTTATATAATTAATAGCTGTGATAATTCAGTAGTTCCTATTTGATGTATGAGGAAGAATGCTGATGAGATTAATCCTCTAATATTTAAAAAGCTGAATTATATTATTAATCTGATGCTATACTTCTTCATGCTTTAGCTCTAACTTAGAGCCTTATATTATCTAATAATTTGGATATTACTTCATGAAATCTTAGATATCATTCTCTATATCTAATTAGTAGGTGTATATTTACAAGACACTCAGCAGGCTGGGACTCCTAAGATATCTAAACTTATAATATAATTAGATGACTAAGTCTTAGTGGAATAGAGGCTTAAAATAGAAAGTCTTAGTATAATTAAGATTATAATACAGTATAATATCATCCTCTAATTTTCCTAGCTTCATGAGATCACATGTCTTCTTAATGACACATACAAGTTTTAAATCCTTTAACTTTTTATTTATACTAAGTTATTTAAGTATAGTCTTATATCATTCTATTTCATCTAAATCTTTAATAGCATTCAGAATGATTTCTTTCTATGCAAGATTTATAAAACTCTCTCCCATGAAGTTAAATCTATAACTGATAGTATCAGAAATAACTACTTCTATTTCTTTGTAATATTTGAGGAGGATGTTGTATTCTTAAAACTTAAATATCTATTATACTAGATATTTTAATGAATATTTTATAATATAAAGGTATATAAAACTCCTATAATCTATAACTACTATTATCTGCTGATTATTTTTAATGTATTAATACTATATGTACAGAATATACTGTATTGCAAGAAGTTCTTTTTTATATACTAAATAATTTAATTTAGTATTCAAAAGCTTTTATTTATTATATATAACTAGGTGGAACTTCCCATCTAAATCTTCTTACAACAGGGTATACCTGATCACCCACTTAGAGGTATCAGTCTCAATTGTAAAAGCTTTTATCTAATTTAGCTGTATAAGAACAGATAAAGTTATCATATATTTATATAATCTAATAAAGGCTTTCTCACACAATGTATTCTAAACTATTAATTAAAATTTCTTCTTATATAATAGCTTGTCTGTCTCCTTCAGCAGATCTGATAGAGGGGCTGCTAGAGTAATGAACCCCTTTATGAAGTAATAATAATATAATATAAGATTTAAGAACTGTCTGATATAATGGATGTTCTATAATCTTAGTTAATTTAAAATTATTTTAATTTTCTTAAGTAAGGATCTGATCTTCTCTCTTCTAATAATATAACTTATAAACTCTATTTTCTCTGTTCTAAATTAACATTTTGAGGGTTTTATATAAAGCTTGTGTGCCTTCAGTGTTAAGAGAATATATTTAATATGTTTGAGATGCTCTTTATATGAGTTGAAAAAGATTAAAATATTATTTAAATATATTAAATATTAATAACTATTTTCTTCTTACAGGATAATATTCATTATCATCTGAAATGTAGTAAGTATATTTATAAGACTTATTAATAGTATAGTCTACTTGAATTTACCTCATTAAGTATTAAAGGTAGTCTTTAGAATAGATATCTCTTTCATATAAACTTAATAGAAGCCAGATAAAAGGTTAATCTTTATGAGATATTTTATATCATTCATAGTGTCAAGTTGCTATTAAATTTATAGGAGGGGATAGCTGTTCTTTTCTATGACTGAGTTAAATACTTAATAGTTAATATATATGTATCATTTGCCATGAGATTTCTTCATAAAAAGCACTAGAAACCCCTACAGACTTAAAAAGAGTTATATGAGATTTTATTTTAGTAATTCTTTGATCTACTATTACTATTCTTCTAAATGCATCTATAAGAGAGAGTATATATTAATATTAATTAATTATGAGTTCTTAATGTTGATTTTATGAATAAATTCTTATTTAAATGATAACTTTAGTAGCAAGGCAGTTTAAAAGATATTACTATACTTAGATAGCAGGGCTTTTATATATTTCTCCTCTCTTAAATTAATTGATATAGGTAGTTTCCTAGATTTATCCTTTTATTACATAATATATAATATTATCTCTATATAGCCCTTACAGCCCATTTAATGTATCTGATAGGATGTCATGAGATTAAGATCTTCAACCTGAGGAGTGCTAAACATATATTATATATTATAAGAAAGAATTTTATAAACCTTTTTCTTTCTATTAATTAATCTTATATAACATGTTGCCTAATCAATATTTAGATTAAATTATTTAAACTAATCTAATTCTAAGATGAAATTATATTTAATATTAGCAAGTTTATATGCTTAGATTTAATAAGACCATCCTCTAAAGTATAAGAGGAATTTGATTCAGGTAGATGAGAGGATTCATTTTTTATCTGAAAGTTTTACCCACTTAGAGTCCTTTATATGTAAGGTCTCTGGTAATTAGCATGAGATATAATCTTTAATATAAACTGTAGAAGTACCTATATTAATTAATACTTGAATGAGTACTATATAATTAGTTTTAATAAGATCTAAATATATTAGTAAATCTTTTCTAACTACATTTAAATATTCTTCTAATTTCTTAGCTTTTTTCTTTAATTTCATTAGTTATCATTCTACATTTATAAGATTCAGTGGATCATACAGGTTCTTTAGCTCAGAAATTTATAAGACTTTTTACAACTAATTAATAAGTGCTTCAGAACTTACTGATTCTGTGAGTTTTTTACTTTCTTATTCTTAGAATTTATAGGATAAGTCTAGATGCTATAGTTCAGATAACTATAATGAAAATAGATCTTATATCTCTTACATTATAATTTTCAGATTTAGCTATTCTTTTTTGAAGAATTTAGAGCTTCAATGATTGCATTAAGATTAATATTTATAGTATTAGAATTATATGATACTACTACAGAAGTGTGTATGTTTCTGAAAGTATAATTTACTAAGTTTAAGTACTTTAGAGTAGTTTTCTAATGAAAAAAAATGTTATAGGCTTTCTAAATAGTCTTTAGATGAACATCTAAATGATTTCATTCACTTTTCATGATGTTAGATATAAATTCAATAAAGAAATCTAGTAGGTTTTAAGGTAGAAGTTATAAGATCACCTCATTATATAACCTATTAAAATTAGTATAGTATGATGTTAGATTCTTAATTTGATAAAGATTCATAAATTATTTATTATACTTTATATTAGCATCTAGTTCTTTAAAGTTCTTAATGACCCAGTACATAAAATTCTCCTATAATTTAAAAAGAGAGTAATTAAGTAAATCATCTAAATAGAGTTTCTCAAAACTTTTTCAAAGATTTTTAACACTCTTATGAAGCAAGTTAGCACTTCTAAAGGCTTTTTAATGACTTATAAAGTTCTTTCCTGTGAGTTTTTACTTATTCTAAAAGTAAGCTTTCATCTTGATGACCTATTATACAGCTACATCATCCTTATATAACTCATTATATATTAAGGATTTTATCATTTTAAATGTTTTAATATATTCTGAAGTAGGTGATTTATTCTCCTAATTATCATCTCTTTACTCAGCTATTCATTCTGATGATAGATCATATTTAGTTAGAGTACTAATATCTAATATAAGAATGATTAATCTATTAGTAATTTATATAAATAAAAAGAGACTATTAGATCATTTTCTTACTTAATATTGAAGATTGAAGATTTAATTGTGTAGGATTGATTCTGAGCTTATCTGATTATAGTGTGTATTAGTAAGTTCCTCCTTAAGAGTATTATTTTAGATTTAAATGTTATGTAAATCATCTACTAACTTCATAATGAATTTCTTATTTATCTGAATGAATTATATATTTTTATAATGAATAGTATTCCTTATCTACTCTATTATAATTCTATAATTATATAAGATAGCTTGAAGAATGCTATTCTACACTTCTGAGACTTTATTAGTAGGAATTAGATGAAGTATCTATTAGATGATATCTTATAGTTTAGATGATAGTTAGTAGACATCATCAGAGCTCTAGTTGTGAACTCTAATAAAGATATTCTATAGTTTAAAATTCATTATTATATTATAAGAGATTTTCAGCTTATAAAAAGATAAAAAAAATTATTACAGAAAAGGTTTGAGAATGTTACTTTTATCTCTCATTTCAGTAGATATTCTTAAGATTTTTATATTTATATGATGAGGGATATAGTCTTCTCTAGAATTACTAGCTACCTCTCTCTCATCTCAGAAAATTGTTAAGATTGTCATTACTTATATATAATTATATTATTTATTTAAAGTTAAGTTATATGATCTTACATCTAGCTATATGGCATCTATATTCTATTTTATAAGGGTGTTTTCTAGTAAATCTCAGATGATTTTATAAGACTATTTAATGTAGCATGATGAACTATCTTATCAGCAGAAAGCTATATTATTCAGCTATATAAATAGTTAGTATTTAAATATACTACTAGATGTGATTCTGAAGGTGTCTACTTGTATAAAAGCTATGGAAAAGATCATATGATTATATATAATAAAATAGGCAAGACTGTAATATGAAAAGGGATATAGTATATAGTAGTACCAGGCAGTGCAATAGAGCTACATATGATCATATGAACTAGTCATATGATTCTAAAAACCACACACTATTAATTTCTTTTCTTTTTTTAATTTTAGACTATTATTTCTTTACATTCTTAGTGTTAGCATTAAATCATTAATTTCATTCATAAGATTATAAGATTTATAGAGTTATTTTAATTTAAATTCATTAATATCTTTCTTTAGTATGTATATATATATTCTATTATCTACTATTCTTTATCAGTCTCTTTTATTATCTACTATTTTTTATATTTTTTACTGTTTATATTTTTATTCATCTTACTTTATCTTTATTTAAATTTAAATATTACTTCTCACTTTTTATAATTATATCTTTTATTACTCTATCTTTCTAGAGTTCTTTATTTTTTACTTTCTCTGTAGTGGATTCAGTGTCTTCTTCTCTTTCAGTCTCTATATCTAATATTTCTTTAAATTTTATACTATTATTAGTTTAGACTTCTGTTCCTCATTGTACCTGCAGCAGCTGTGGTTTTTAGAATCATATGATTAGTTCATGTGATTATATGTAGCTCTATCATGCTATTTAGCACTACTATATACTACACTTCTTTTCATACTACAGTCTCATCTATTTCATTGTAGATAATCACATAATCTTTTCAATAGCTTTTATATAATCAGATATCTTCAGAATTACATCTAGTAATATATCTAAATGCTAATTATTCATACAGTCAAGTAATATGACTTTCTGCTGATGAGATAGCTCATCATATCACATCAGATAATTCTATAAAATCACCTGAGATTCATCAGAAAACACCCTTGCAAGATAGAATGTGAATGCTATATAGCTGAATGCAAGATCATGCAATTTAACCCTAGATGAATAATATGATTATATATAAGTAATAGTAATCTTGATGATTTCTCAAGATGAGGGAGGGGTAGCTAGTGATTCTAAAGAAGACTATACCTTTTATCACACAAATATAAAAGTCTTAAGAATATTTACTAGAATAAGAGATAAAAGCAACATCCTCTAATCTTTCTTATAATAATCTTCCTTATCTTCCTACAAGCTGAAAATCTCTTATAATACAACAATGAATTCTAAATTATAGAATACCTCTATTAGAGCCTACAATCAGGGCCCTAATGATATTTATTAACTATTACCTGAACTATAGGATGTTATTTAATGGATACTTCATCTAATTCCTACTGATAAAGTTCTAGGAGTATAGAATAGCATCCTTTAAGTCATCTTATATAACTATAAGGCTACAACAGAGTAAATAAGAAATACTATCTATCATGAGAATATACAATTCATTTAGATGAATAAGAAATTCATTATAAAGTTAGTAGATAATCTACATAACATCTGAATCTAAAATAATGCTCTTGAAGAGAAACTTATTAATACACACTGTAATCAGGTGAACTTAGAATTAATCCTGCACAACTAGATCTTCAATCTCTAATATCAGGTAAGGAAATGATCTAATAGTTCCTTTCTATCTATATAAATTACTGATAGACTGATCATTCTTATACTGAATATTAGCACTCTAACTGAACATGATTTATCATTAAGATAGATAGCTAAATGAAGAGATAACAATTAGAGAAATGAATTACTTACTTTAAAGTATATTAAAACATCTGAGATAATAAAACCCTTGATGTATGATGAACTGTGTAAGGATGATGCAGCTATGTAATGAGTTACTAAGATAGAAGCTTACTTTTAGAATAAGTAGAAGCTCATAGGAAAGAACCCTATAAGTTGTTAGAAGGCCTTTAGGGGTACTAACCTACTTTATGGGAGTGCTAAAAATCTTTGAAAAAGTCTTAAGAAACTCTATTTGAATGATCTACTCAACTACTTCCTTTCTAAATTATAGAAGGATTTTGTATACTGGGTTATTAGAAACTTCAAAGAACTAGATATTAATATAAAGTATAATAAATAATTCATAGATCTTCATTAAATTAAGAATCTGATATCATACTATGCTGATTTTAATAGATTATATAATAAGATAACTCTATAACTTCTATCTTAAAATCTACTGGATTTCTTTATTATATTTACATCTAATGTTATGAAAAGTGAATGGAATTATTTAGATATTCATCTGAAGACTGTTTAGAAAGCCTATGACATTCTTTTTTATTAAAAGATTACTCTGAAGTATTTAAATTTAGTAAACTACACTTTCAGGAACATACATACTTCTATGGCAGTATTATATAATCCTGATGCTATAAATATCAATCTTAATGTGATTATTGAAGCTCTGAATCCTCTGAAGAAGAACAGCTAAGTCTGGAAATTATGATGTAAGAGATATAAAGCCTGTTTTTATTATAATTATCTAAATTATAGTATTCAGACTTGCCCCACAAATTCTAAGAATAAGAAAGTAAAAAACTCATAGAATCAGTAAATTCTGAGGTACTTACTAATTAATTGTAGAAAGTCTTATAGGTTTCTGAACTAAAGGACCTACATGATCTACTAAATTCTATAAATATGAGATAATAATTAATAGAATTAAGAAAGAAAGTTAACAAATTAGGGAAATATTTAAATATAGTTAGAGGGAGATTATTAATATATTTAGACCTTATTGAAACTAACTATATGATGCTCATTCAAGCTCTAGCTGATATAAGCACTTTCATGATTTATATTAGAAATCATATCTTATACTAATTACTAGAGGTCTTACATGTGAAGGACTCTAAATGGGTAAAACTTCTGAACAAAAAATGAATCCTCTTACCTATCTAAATCAAATTCTTCTTGTACTTTAGGAGATGGTTCTGTTAGATTTAGATGTATAAGCTTGCTAATATTAAATATAATCTCATCTTAGAATTAGATTGATTTAAATAGTTTAACCTAAATATTAATTGAGCAATATACTGCATGAGATTAACTAATAGAAAGAAAAAGATTCATAAAATTCTTCCTCATAATATGTAATGTATATTTAGTGCTTCTCAGGTTAAAGACCTTAATCTCATGATGTCTCATCAGATATATTAAATAGACTGTAAGGGTCATATGGAGATGATGTTGTATATTATATAAAAAAAGGATAAACCTGAGAAATCACCTGCATTAATTAATTTGAGGGAAGAGAAATGTATGAAAGCCCTACTATTCAAGTATAATGATATTTTCTGAACTACCTTGCTATTGAAGTTACTACCTAAATGAGAATTCATTCATAAGATTAACATTAAGAACTTATAACTAATTAATATTAATATGTATCCTCTTTTATAGGTACATTTAAAGGAACAGCAACAGCAGATTAAAGAACTACTGAAATAAGGTCTCATATAGCTCTCCTCAAGTTTATGAGAGTTTTCAGTGCTTTTTACAAAGAAACCCTATAATGAATGATACATATATATTGATTATTAGATACTCAACTTAATTATAGAAAAGAATAGTTATTTTCTCCTGTGAATTCAACAGTAGCTTGACACCATGAGTAATGTAAAATATCTTATGAAGATTAACTTTTTATCTAACTTCTATTAAGTTTGCATGGAAGAGATATTTATTCTGAAGACCATCTTTAATATCTAATAGAGTAAATTTAAGTAGACTATATTATTAATAGATCTTATAAATATATCTACTATATTTTAGATGATAATAAATACTATTCTATAAGAAGAAAATAGTTATTAATATCTAGTATATCTAAATGATATTCTAATTTTCTCCAACTCATATAAAGAGCATCTCAAGTATGTTGAATATGTTCTCTTAATGCTGAAGGCACATAAGCTCTATATAAAACCCTTAAAATATTAATTTAAGATATAGGAAATAGAGTTTAAAGGTCACATTATTAGAAGAGGAAAGATCAGACCTCTGCTCAAGAAAATTGAAATGATTTTAAATTAGTTGAGACTGTAAAACATCCATTATATCAGACAGTTCTTAGACCTCATATCATACTATTATTACTTCATGAAGGGGTTTACTGCTCTGGCAGCTCCTCTATCAGATCTACTAAAGGAAATAGATGAATTATTACATAAAAAGAGATTTCAATTAATAGTTTAAAACACATCATGTGAGGAAGCCTTCATCAGGCTGTATGAATATATAATAACCTTACCTATTCTTATACAGCTAAATCAGATAAAAGCTTTTATAATTGAGATTAATGCCTCTGAGTGGGCAATTAGATGTATTCTATTGCAAGAAGGTCTAAATGAGAAGCTCCACCTAGTTGCATATAATGAGTAAAAGCTCTTAGACACTGAACTGAACTATTCAGTACATAAGAAAGAACTTCTTATGATATAATATATTCTATGCATATAGTACTGATACATCAAAAATAATCAGCAGATAATAGTAGTTATAAATCATGAGAGTCTTATATATCTTCATATTATAAAACATTCATTAAAGTATTTAATATAATGAGTATCTGAGTTCTAAGAATACAATATCCTTCTTAAATATTGTAAGAGAATAGAAGCAATTATTCTCAACATCATTAATTATAGACCTAACTTTATAGAAGAAAGTCTTATAAATCTTATATAGAGAAAGATCATTCTGAACACCATTGAGGATTTAGATAAAATAAAATGATATAAGGCTATACTCAAATAACTTAGTGTAAATGAAAAATTAAAGAATCTGAAATTTACATGTGTCATTAAGAAGATGTGTGGTCTCATGAAGCTGGGAAAATTAGAGGATGATATTATACTATATTATAACCTTAATTACACTAAGGCTCCTTATTTTGAGCCTCTATTTTACTGAGACTTAGTTGCTTGATTACACTGTAAGTTTGGACATCTTAGAAGTCCTGGCTTGCTGAGTGTCTTATAAATGTGTGTCTACTAGCTGAGTATGAAAAATGATATTCAAAATTTTATAAAGTAATATCTAAATTACTAGATAATATAAAGCTCTAAGTTAGGGCTGAAGTGTGAAGAAGTGCAGCATCAGATTAGTAATATAATTTAGTCTTTTAAATATTAGGGGATTAATCTTATAGGCATTCTCTCTTATATGCTAAATGAGAATCACTGAATTATCATAGCCATCAATTATATAACTAGCTGGCCTCTGGTAAAAGCTGTTCTCAATATAATGGAGGAAATAGTTGCTCAGTTTTTATATGAAGATATTTACACAAACTATAGCATACTATAAAAGATTCTAATGAATAATAGGGTAAATCTAGTGAGAAAGAGTATCAGGCACTTCATGATGCAACTACAGATAAAGTACTGTATGATAATGCCTTACTATCTACATACTAATGGAAAGGTGGAGAGACTAAATGAGATTTTAGGTTAGATACTAATAAAATATCTTATAGAGAAGTTAATGAAATTGTGAGATAAATATCTTCTATAGATACTTTTTATAATATAAATTTATTAATATTTTATTATAAAATGCTTGCTATTCTATCTTTTGTACAGCCTATAATCTTGTATCCCAGAGGATGTATCTGATTTGATGGGGAAGGATCTAGTAATAGATGATACTAAATTAAGAATAAAAGCTATTACAAATATATAGACTTAGATAAATAAGTTACTACTTAATTATATAATCTATTTGAAAAGAATTAGAAATTCTCTTATAATGAAGAGTAGCATCAAGGAAGGATAATAAGTCCTCATCTAAAATAAGAGGCCTGAAAAATTTCAGCTAAGATAGTTTAAGCTGTATTAGATGATAAAAGCTCACCCACTTGACATATATGTACTTAAGAAATTAAAGGGCTAAGTCCTATAATATCTCATTAATGACTTATAACTGATAGAGGCTGAAATAGATAATTCTAAGAAATTATAGTTATTTACAGTGATTTCATCCATACTAAAGAAAAAGAGCATCACAATTAAGAAGCCCTTAAAGATTAGAGAAATCATTAATGTATACAAATCAGATGATATCACTTATTTGAAGCTTTTAACTATCACATGAAAGGAATGAGAGGCCTTAGAAGCTACAGAGTACTTATATAAACTAATAAGTAATGAAATAATAGTAGGTTATATGATTCTTAGGTATTATTAGTATCAGAGAAATATTATTAGTATCAGAGAGGAGGCTAGAAAAAACAAAAAGAAAAATATAATTAACTTGCATGTGAGTTAGATTACAGGAATTAGGATTCAGAGAGGAATTTAACTGTCTATATCAGTTTATCTATAAAATTTATAGAGGATGAATCTTTAGAAGTATCAGTAGACATACTGAATTAAGTCAATGAAGTTTAAGAAAACATCTGAGAGTTAGGTAAAATTAGCTTCTTAGAACTATTTATTATAGTAATTTGAACTGATAGAGTTATATGACAGTATAATTACATGAGGTAGAGAATAGATGTATAAATGTATGCTCTTTACTAAACCTAGTCATTTTTATTATTATTTTATTTCTATAATTTCCTTTATATGGGTGTGATGTTCTTTTTAAATGGTTAGTAGAAGTTGCATGAGTTAGAAAGAGAAAACTGGAAAATATGATCTCATATTTTTAGACTATAGAACTATAAGAGCTATTCCCTGGAAATCTAACTACATGCATGAAAAAGAGAAATAAACAAGAATTTTAAAATTATAGAAAATTTTTTTTGAGGAGAACCCATGTGAACTTAAAGCTCAGAGTCCTTAAGAATATTATAGTGACACTGGAGGACATATATGATCTTCTCTATTTTAACTAAAGTATAGGCAATCTCCTGCAAGTTGACAGCAGGCAAATAATTAGATAAGATAATGTACTGGTTTCACACTATTCTACAGGAAAATATCATAGTAATAAGTGAAGAGGTTGAAAAGAGTAATATAAAAGCTGTAGAGGTAACAGCCATGTAAGAGATCTCATAAGATAAACTAAGGTCAGTTATGTAGGAGCTGAAGGCAATGCACAGGGTAGAAGTCTGCAGAGAAAGAGTAAGAACTATTTTAGCTAAATTAGAAGTCTATATGAAAGTAAGAGAGACAATTAAGTAAGTAGGAAGAGAGAACTTCAGATGTAAAGAAAAAGAAGAAATCTCCAGAGCTTTTCTGAGGACCTTATAATAATAGGAGTAATTTACTGAGAAGTTAGAATTGCATGAATCAAGTAACTATAATAAGAGAGAGCTTATAATACAGCTTGCAGTGTTTTATCTGGCTATTCCAGAGATAGTAAGTACAGGTATAGACACCCTTGCATGAGAGGAGAAATAGAATGTATAATTAAAAAAGACTCAGACTATTAGTATAGCATTTATATGAGATATTAGCTTTATAACTGTAATAATACATTAGTACAGTGTCTGAGTTCAGATAACTATCATTAAAAGACTTATATTATAGAATGAGATCTTCCATCAGAGTTCATTACAGTGAGTAGAGGAGATTTAAGCTATACTTCTTATAATAGGGGTTCAGAAGGAACTTGAGGTTAACAAAGAATCTATAATAGCTTGATAGGCTCACATAGAGGGGGATAGTCTTGCACATGAGAAGGCTAGAGTTATAGTAGCACTTGAAGAGTCCTACTATTATACTAAAATTCTTTAGTCTAATCTTATTAGAGATGATACTAAGACTCTCATAAAACTTACAGTATATATATAAAGCTACAGCACAGTCAGGGAAGTAAGTATTATCATATTACATAAAGAGGTGTAGCTTGTTGATGTTGAGCTTCAGAGGTAAAGAAGACTTTAAATGTATAGAAAGATGAGGTTTAAATTAGATATTTATAGAATAGTTATAGATAATAGTTTAGATAGATCTGCAAGAGCTAGATGAGAGAGTTATAAAATTAAAGCTCATATAGGTAGAGGAGAAATTAACATTGAGAGCCTTTATAGTTCAGTAGTCTTAGATAATGATATTTGCAGGAAAAATTATTAATATAGAGATTATAGAATAAGCTTTAAAAACTTATGAAGATTAAGCTCTGCAGCTGCATCAATATCTTCCTCATTATTAGAGAAGAAGAAGAGGCTATTACAGGCAAAGTCAACATCTTTACTAATAAGGTTGTGTAAATCCTGTAACTCTTCATTATTCATATAATAAGGGAGCTGAGCTTGCACCTTACACAGGAAATGAATTATAATAGTATTACTAGTATATGTAAGGTGGAGGTCTGATATCATATAAGCCTACTTAATAAACTAGCTATGAAGGAGGGAGCCATCAGTGAGATTAGATCACATGCAAGGACAGTCTTGTGAAGCTTCATATTTATTAAAAAGGTCTAGCCTGAGGGTTGAGAATAATATATTAACTATTGAGAGAAAATCTTTATCTTCTAAAAAGATAATGTATGAGTAATTTCAACTCTAGGTTTTCATGCACTTACTTAGGAGATCTACTATAGAGAGATAAAATATGAGGTATTTACCAGGAGTTAACATCTTCATGTGGGATAGACAAAATGAGCACAGGAGGAGTTGTGTGATGATATGAGAGACTATTAGAATAAAACTCATATAAGAAGAGGCAAGAGAGTCTACTTGTACATAAGGGGTTATTTTTCTTTGGAGGATGAAGCTGTGAGAGGTTTGTTTTATATGAGAAGAAGGAGTTACTCAGTATTATAGCTAAATCAGATTAGTATGATCAGTAAATTATATAATTCTACCTTAAGTGACTGTCTTTAGGGTGAAGTCAAGTTTAGTGGGAGAGGATGTGGTTTTCAGGATCATATGACCAGTTCATATGATTATATATAGCTCTATTATGCCATCTAGTGCTACTACATACTACACTCTTTTTCATACTATAGTCTTGCCTATTTCATTGTAGATAATTGCATGATCTTTTTAATAACTTTCATACAATCAGACACCTTCAGAATCACATAGCTGCTACAAGTAATATACTGTTAATTTTTAATATATCTGATGTTCAGTATGTCTAAGTTTAGTTAGAACAGCTGCTTCTCTAATGTCTATCCCTACTAAGTTTATTCTGAATGAAAGTTATATTTACTCTGATTGTAATTATTAGCTTCTAAACTTCTAATATAAGTATTATAATAGGTGTTAAGCTACCTATAGAGCTCTAGTTAGATCTAATATTATTACTATTACTCAGATACTTTTACTTTACACTAATTATAATCTTAAATCTCTGCCTGACTACTAAAGTGATCATTGCATTGCCTGTAAAAAGAAAGCTAGAGTCAGAGTAATTATTAAATATATTATATGTAATATCTCTTTATTAAATTATTATAAGAGATACTGTCAGAACTACTGAAATATTACTATTATTTATTATTATAAAGATTGTAGTTTTAAGCTTCTTTCTAATAACTAATTCAGTTATTATCTGAACTACTATAATAATAGAGGTTTTTATAGTGCTTTTCTATATTTTATCTGTAATATCTATCTTTAGCATTTTAATAATTCTCTAATAGTTGATATGAATGTCATTTAATACTCTATCTGCTCTATACTTAGTATTTCATCTATTCTTATATTATTATCTAATACTACCTACTGGGAACCTCTAAATCTTAAATGTATGAATAAAGTCTATTCTGCATGTAATACTTTATTTTCAACTTCTAAGTTATATGGTTTTCAGAATTACATGACTAGTTTATATGATTATATATAGCTCTATCATGTTACTTAGTGCTATTACATACTACATCTTTTTTCATACTACAGTCTTATCTATTTCATTATATATAATTATATGATCTTTTCCATAGCTTTTATATAAATAGACACCTTTAAAATCACATCTAATAGTATGTCTAAACACTGATTATTCATACAGCTAAATAATATGACTTTCTACTAATAAGATAGCTCATCATACTACATCAGATAATTCTATAAAATCACCTGAGATTCATCAGAAAACACCCTTACAAAATAGAATATAAATACTATATAGCTGAATGTAAAGTCATATAATCTAACTCTAGATAAATAATATAGTTATATATAAATAATAGTAATCTTAGCAATTTCTTAAGATAAGAGAGAGATAGCTAGTAATTCCAGAGAAGACTACATTCCTCATCATATAAATATAAAAATCTCAAGAATATCTACTAAAATAAGAGATAAAAGTAACATTCTTAAACCTTTTCTATAATAATCTTTCTTATCTTCCTATGAGCTGAAAATCTCTCATAATATAATAATAAATCTCAAACTATAGAATACCTCCATTAGAGCTTACAACTAGAGCTCTAGTAATATTCATTAATTATTACCTAAATTATAGAATATCATTTAATAGATGCTTTATCTGATCTTTACTAATAAAGTCTCAGAAGTATAGAATAGTATTCTTCAAGCTATCTTATATGATTATAAGGTTACAATAAAGCAGATGAAAGATATCATCTATTATAAGAATATATAATTTATTCAGATAAATAAGAAATTTATTATAAAGTTAGTAGATGATTTACATAACATCTAAATTCAAAATAATACTCTTAAGGAGGAACTCATTAATATACATTATAATTAGATGAGTTTAGAATCAATTCTATATGACTAAATCTTTAATCTCTAATATTAAGTAAAAAAATAATCTAATAGTTTCTTTCTATTTATATAAATTACTAATAGATCAATCATCCTTATATCAGACATTAGCACTCTAATTGAATATAATCTACTATCAGGGCAAACAGCCAAGTAAAGGGATGATAATTGGGGGAATGAATTACCTACTTTAGAATATATTAAAACATCTAAAATGATAAAATCCTTAACATATAATAAGTTATATAAGAATGACATAGCTGTACAATGAGTTATTAAGATAGAAGCTTACTTTTAGAATAAGTAGGAACTTATAGGAAAGAACTCTATAAGTCATTAGAAGGCCTTTAGAGATACTAACTTACTTTATAAGAGTGTTAAAAATCTTTGAAAAAGTTTTAAGAAACTCTATTCAGATGATCCATTCAACTACTTTCTCTCTAAATTATAGGAGGATTTTGCACATTAAATTATTAAGAACTTTAAAAAACTAAATACTAATATAAAGTATAATAAATAATTTATAGATCTTTACTAAATCAAAAACCTAATATTATACTATGCTAATTTCAATAGGTTATATAATAAGGTAACCCTACAATTTCTACCTCAGAACTTACTAGATTTCTTTATTATATTTATATTTAATGTCATGAAAAGCAAATGAAATCATTTGGATGTTCACTTAAAAACTATTTAAAAAGCCTATAATATTCTTTTTCATTAGAAAATTACTCTAAAGTATTTAAACTTAGTAAACTACACTTTCAGAAACACACATACTTCTATAGCAGTGCCACATAATTCTAACATCATGAATATTAATCTTAATGTAATCATTAAAGCTCCAAATCCTCTAAAAAAGAACAGCTAAGCCTGGAAACTATAATATAAGAGATATAAGACTTATTTTTATTATAGTTACCTGAATCACAGCATTCAGACTTGCCTCATAAATCCTAAGAATAAGGAAGCAAAAAACTTATAAGATTAGTAAGTTCTGAAACACTCACTAATTAGTTGTGAAAAGCCTTACAGGTTTTCAAGCTAAAAAACCTGCATGATCTACTAGATTCTATAAATATAGAATAATAATTAATAGAATTAAGGAAGAAAGCTGAGAAATTAAGAGAACATTTAAATATAATTAAAGAGGATTTACTAATATATTCAGATCTTATTAGAACTAACTATATAGTACTCATCTGAGTACTAGCTAATACAGGCACTTCCACAGTCTACATTAGAGATTATATCTTATGCTAATTACTAGAGACCTCACACATGAAGGACTCTAAGTGAGTAAAACTTTCAGATAAAAAATGAATCCTCTTACCTATTCAAATCAAATTTCCTCTGTACTTTAGAGGATAATTCTGTTGAATCTAAGCATACAAGCTTGCTAATATTAAATATAATCTCATTTTAGAATTAGATTGATTCAAACAATTTAACCTAAATATCAATTAAATAATATACTATATAAGATTAACTAACAGAAAGAAAAAGATTCATAAAATTCTTTCTTATAATATGTAACATACATTTAATACTCCTCAGATTGAGGATCTCAATTTCATGATATTCTATCAGATATATTGAATGAGTTATAAAGGTCATGTAGAGATAATATTATATATTATATAATAAAAGAATAAACCTGGGAAACTACTCATACTAATTAATTTGAGAGAAGAGAAATATATAAAAACTCTACTATTTAAATATAGTAATATCTTCTGAACTGCCTTGCTACTAAAGTTATTACCTGAATGAGAATTCATTCATAAGATCAACATCAAGAACTTACAATTAATTAATATTAATATATATTCTCTCTTATAGGTGCATTTAGAAGAACAGTAACAATAGATTAAAGAATTACTAAAATAAAGTCTCATATGACTTTTCTTAAGTTCATGGGGGTTTCCAGTGCTTTTTATGAAGAAATTCTATAGCAAATAGTATATATATATCAACTATTAGGCACTTAACTTAATTATAGAAAAGAATAGCTATCTCCTCCTACAAATTTAATAGCAGCTTGATACTATAGGTAATATAAAATATCTTATAAAGATTAATCTTTTATCTAGCTTCTATTAAGTTTGCATGGGAGAAATATCTATTCTAAAGACTACTTTTAATACTTAATGAGGTAAATTTAAGTGGATCACACTACTAATAAGTCTTATAAATATACTTATTATATTTCAGATGATGATGAATACTATCCTGCAAGAAGAAAATAACTACTAATATCTAATATATTTAGATGACATTTTAATCTTTTCTAATTTATATAAAGAGTATCTCAAACATATTAAATATGTTCTCTCAATACTGAAGGCACACAAACTCTATATGAAACCCTTAAAATGTTAATTTAGAACACAGGAAATAAAGTTTATGAGTCACATTATTAGGAGAGAGAAGATTAGACTCTTGCCCAAGAAAATTAAAGCAATTTCAAATTAACTAAGGCTATAAAATATTCATTATATTAGATAGTTTTTAAATCTTATATTATATTATCATTACTTTATGAAGGGGTTCATTACTCTAGCAGCTCCTCTATCAGATTTACTGAAGAAGATAGATGAGCTATTATACAAAAAGAAATT
The DNA here is from genome assembly GCA_032988165.1 of Emmonsiellopsis sp. PD_33. Taxonomy (NCBI): domain Eukaryota; kingdom Fungi; phylum Ascomycota; class Eurotiomycetes; order Onygenales; family Ajellomycetaceae; genus Emmonsiellopsis; species Emmonsiellopsis sp. PD_33. The sequence goes on from JANTQF010000003.1 coordinate 46,189, forward strand.
TTAATTAATAATTTAGAATATATCATGTGAGAAAGCCTTTATCAGGCTATATAAATATATGATAACCTCATCTATCCTCATATAATTAGACTAGATAAAAGCTTTTATAATTAAGATTAATGCCTCTAAGTAGGCAATTAGGTGCATTCTATTGTAAGAAGGTCTAAATGGGAAGCTCCACCCAGTTGCATATAATAGGTGAAAGCTCTTAGATGTTAAACTGAATTATTCAGTATATAAGAAAGAACTTCTTGCAATATAGTATATCCTGCACATATAGTACTAATACATTAAAAATAATTAGCAGATAATAGTAATTATAAATCATAAGAATTTTATATATCTTTATATTATAAAACATCTATTAAAGTATTTAGTATAATAAGTATTTAAGTTCTAAGAATACAACATCCTTCTCAAATATTATAAGGGAATAAAAGTAGTTATTCTTAACACTATTAATTGTAGATCTAACTTTATGAAAGAGGATCCTATAAACCTTATATAGAGAGAGATTATTCTGAATGCCATTAAGAATTTAAATGAAATAGAATAATATAAGACTATATTTAAATGATTTAATATAAATGAAAAGCTGAAGGATCTGAAACTTATATATATCATTATAAAGATATATAATCTTATAAAGTTAAGAAAATTAGAGGATGATATTATACTATATTATAATTTTAATTATACTAAGACTTCCTATTTTAAGCCTCTATTTTATTAAAACTTAGTTATCTAATTACATTATGAGTTCAGACATTTTAGGAGTCCCAGCCTGCTGAGCATCTTGTAAATGCATACCTACTAATTAGGCATAAAGAATAATATTTAAGATTTTATAAAGTAGTATCTGAACTACTAGATGATATAGAGCTCTAAGTTAGAGCTAAAGTGTGAAGAAATATAACATCAGATTAATAATATAATTTAACTTTTTAAATGTTAGGGGATTAATCTCATCAGCATTCTTCCTTACATACTAAATGAGAATCACTAGATTATCACAGCTATTAATTATATAACTAACTGGCCTCTGATGAAAGCTGTTTCTAATATGATAGAGGAAATAATTACCTAGTTTTTATATAAAGATATTTATATAAACTATAGTATGTTACAAGAGATTTTAATAGATAATAGGGTAAATCTAGTGGAAGAAGGTATCAGGCACTTTATAGTATAATTATAGATAAAGTATCATATAATAATACCTTACCACCTGCATACTAATGGAAAGATGGAGAGACTGAATGAGATCCTGGATTAAATACTAATAAAATATTTCATAAGGAAGCTAATAAGGTTATAAGATGAATATCTTCTATAAATACTTTTTATAATATAGATTCATTAATATTTCATTATAAAGTACTTATTATTCTATCTTTTATATAGTCTATAACCTCACATCCTGAAGGATACATCTAATTTAGTGGGAGAGAATCTAATAATAAATGATATCAAATTAAGAATAAAAGCTATTATAAACATGCAGGCTCAGGCAAATAAGTTATTACTTAATCATATAATTCATTTAAAAAGGATTAGAGATTCTCTTGTGATAAAGAGTAGCATCAAGAAAGAACAATAAGTCCTCATCTGAAATGAGAGGCCTAAAAAATTTCAACTAAAATGATTTGAGCTATATCAGGTGATAAAAGCTCACCCACTTGACATATATATATTTAAGGAACTAGGAGGCTGAGTCCTATGACATTTCATTAATAGCTTATAACTAATGAAGACTGAAATAGATAATTCTAAGAAATTATAATTATTTATAATAATATTATTCATACTAAAGAAAAAGGGCATTATAATTGAGAAACTCTTAAAAGTTAGAGAAATTATTAATATATATAAACTAAATAACATTACTTACTTGAAGCTTTCAACTATCATATAAAAAGAATGAGAGGCCTTGAAAGCTGCAGAGCATTCATGCAAATTAATAAATAATAAAATAATAATAAGCTATATAATCCTTAGATGTTACTAGTACCAGAGGGGAGACTAGAAAAAATAAAAAGAAAAACATAATTAACTTACATATAGATTAAGTTATAAGAAATAGAATTTAAAGAGAGATTCAACTATCTATATCAATTTATCTATAGAATTAATAGAGGATGAATCTTCAGAAATGTTGGTAGACATACTAAATCAAACTAATAAAGCTTAAGAAAACACTTAAAAGTTAGATAAAGTTAGCTTCTTAGAATCATTTATTATAGTGATTTGAACTGATAGAGTTATATAATAGTATAATTATATGAAATAGAGAATAAACATGTAAATATATACTCTCCACTAAATCTAGTTATTTTACTATTATTTTATTCCTGTAATTTTCTTTGTATAGATATAGCATTTTTTTTCAAATGGTTAGTAGAAGTTATATGAGTTAGAAAGAGGAAACTAAAAAATATAATCTCATATTTTTAAATTATAAGATTATAGGAGCTATTCCCTAGAAATCTAACTATATGCATGAAAAAGAGAAATAAACAAGAATTTTAAAATTATAGAAAAATTTTTTTTAAGGAGGACCCATACAAATCTAAAGCTCAGAGTCCTTAAGAATATTATAGTAATACTAAAGAATACATATAATCTTCTTTATTTTAGCTAAAATATAGGTAACCTCCTGCAGGTTAGTAGCAAACAAATAGTCAGATAAAATAATATATTAGTTTCATACTATTCTATAGGAGAGCATCACAGCAGTAGGTAAAGAGATTAAAGAAGATAATATAGAAGCTATAAAAATAATAGCTACATGAGAAATCTTATAAGATAAACTTAGATTAATTATATAGAGGCTAAAAATAATACATAAAGTGAGAGTTTATAGAGAGGGGATAAGAATTGTTTCAGCTAAACTAGAAGTCTATATGAAAGTAAGAGAGATAGTCAGATGAATAAGAAAAGAGGACTTTAAATATAGAAAAGAAAAAGAAATTTCTAGAGCTTTTCTAGAAGTCTTATAATAGTAGAAGTAGTCTACTGAGAAGTTAGAATCATACAAATTAAGTAACTATAATAAGAGAAAGCTTACAATATAACTTGTAGTATTTTATCTAGCTATTTCAGAGACAGTAAGCACAGGTATAGGCACTCTTGCATGAGAGGAAGAGTAAAACACACAATTAAAAAAGGCCTAAATTATTAATATAATATTTACATGAGATATTAGCTTCACAACTATAATAATACATTAGCATAATATTTAAATTCAAGTAATTATTATTAAAAGATTTATACTATAAAATGAGATCTTTCATTAGAGTTCATTACAGTAGATAGAGAAGATTTGAGCTATACTTCTTATAATAGAAGTTTAGAAGGAACTTAAAGTTAATAAAGAGCCTGTAATAACTTAATAGACTCATATAGAGAGGAATAGTCTTACACATGAGAAGGCTAGAATTATAATAATACTTAGAGAGTTTTATTATTATACTAAAATTCTTTAGCTCAATCTCATTAAAGATAATATTAGAACTCTTATAGAACTCATGATACACATATAAAGCCATAGCACAGTCAGAGAAGTAGATATTATTATATTATATAAAGAGATATAGCTTATTAATATTAAGCTTTAGAGGTAAAGAAGACTTCAGGTATATAAAGAGATGAGGTTTAGATTAGATATTTATAAAATAATTATAAATAGTAGTCTGAGTAGATCTATAAGAATCAGATAAGAGAGTTATAAGATTAAGACTCATATAGATAGAGAAGAGGTTAACATTGAGAGCCTTTATAATCTAATAATCTTAGATAATGATGTCTGCTGGAAAAATCATTAATATAGAGATTATAGAATAAACTCTAGAAATTTATAAAGATTAGGCTCTATAGCTGCATTAATATCTTTCTTGTCATTAGAGAAGGAGAAGAGGCTATTATAGACAAAGTTGATATCTTTACTAATAAGGTTATATAAATCCTATAACTCTTCATTGTCTGTATAATAAGGGAGCTGAGCTTGCACCTTATATAGGAAATAAATTACAGTGATATTATTAGTGTATATAAGGTGAAGATCTAATATTATATGAGCCTACTCAATAAGCTAGCTGCAAAGAAGGGAGCTGTTAGTAAGATTAGATTACATGTAAGAATAGTCTTATAAAGTTTTATACTCATTAAAAAAGCCTAGTCTAAGGGTTAAAGATAATATATCAGCTATTAGAAGAAAATCTTTATCTTCTAAAAGAATGATATATAAGCAATTTTAACTGTAGATCTTCATGCACTTACTTAGAAAACTTACTGTAGGAAAATAAGATATAGAGTATTTATTAGACATCAACATCTTTATATAAGATAGGTAAAATGAGTATAGGAGGAGTTATATAATGATATAAGAAATTATTAGAATAAGACTCATATAGAAGGAGATAAGAGAATTTACTTGCATGTGAGAGGTTATTTTTCTTTGGAAGATAGAGCTGTGAGAGGTTTATTTTATATAAGGAGAAGTAATTACCTAGTATTATAACTAAATTAGATTAGTATGATCAGTGAATTATATAATTCTACCTTAGATGACTGCCTTCAGGGTAAAGTCAAGTTTGATGGGGAAGAATGTAGTTTTCAGGATTATATGACCAGTTCATATAATTATATGTAGCTCTATTGTGCTGCCTGGTGCTACTATATACTATACTTCTTTTTATACTATAATTTCACCTATTTCATTATATATAATTACATGATCTTTTCCATAGCTTTCATACAAGTAGACATCTTTAGAATCATAGTTACTCAAAATAAAACATTCTTAGAGTTATACTAACTATTATAAGAATAAGAGGATTACTTTTACTTTTTCTTTTATATTTAAACTTATGGTTTTCAGGATCATGTGACTAGTTCACATGATCATACATAGCCCTATTATGCTACCTGATGCTACTATGTACTACACTCCTTTTCATACTACAGTCTCACCTATTTTATTGTATATAATTGCATGATCTTTTCTATAGCTTTCATACAATCAGATATCTTTAAAATCACATTTAATAGTATATCTAAACACTAACTATTCATACAGCCAAGTAACATGGCTTTCTGCTGATGAGATAGCTCATTGTACTACATTAGATGATTCTATGAAATCACCTGAGATTCATCAGAAAACACCCTTATAAGACAGAATGTGAATGCTACATAGCTGAATGCAAGGTCATACAATCTAATCCTAAATGAATAACATGATTGTGTATAAGTAATAGTAACCTCAGTAATTTCCTGAGATAAGAAAGGAGTAGTTAGTGATTTCAGAGAAGACTATATCCCTGATCACATGAATATAAAAGTCTTAAGAATGTCTACTGAAATGAGAAATAAAAGTAACATTCTTCAATCTTTCCTATAATAATCTTTCTTATCTTCTTATAAGCTAAAAATTTCTCATAATATAATAATGAATCTCAAACTGTAGGATACCTCCATTGAAGCCTACAATCAGAGCCCTAATAATATCTATTAATTATTGCCTGAACTGTAGGATGTCATCTAATGAATACTTTATCTGATCTCTACTAATGAAGTTCCAGAAGTATAGAATAGCATCCTTCAAGCCATCTTGTATAACTGCAAGATTATAATAGAGTAGATGAGGAATACTATCTGTCATGAGAATATATAATTTATTTAGATAAATAAGGAATTTATTATAAAGTTAGTAGATAATCTACATAATGTCTAAATCTAAAATAATGCTTTTGAAGAGGAACTCACTAATATACACTGTAATTAGATGAACTTAGAATTAATCCTGTATGATTAAATTTTTAATCTTTAATATCAGGTAAGGAAATAATCTAATAATCTCTTTCTATTTATATAAATCATCAATAAACTGATTATTCTTATACTAGGTATTAGTACTTCAACTAAACATGATCTATCATTAAGGTGGACAGTCAAGTAAAGAGATGATAATTGGGGAAATGAACTACCTACTTTAGAATATATTAAAACATCTGAGATAGTAAAACTTCTAATATATGATGAGCTATATAAGAATGATACAGCTGTATGATGAGTCATCAAGATGAAAGCTTACTTTCAGAATGAGTGGAAGCTCACAGAAAAGAACCCTATAAGTTATTAGAAGACCTTTAGGGGTATCAACCTACTTCATAGGAGTGTTAAAAACCTTTGAAAAAGTCTTGAGAAACTCTATTTGAATGATCCACTCAATTACTTCCTCTCTAAATTATAGGAGGATTTTACACACTGAGTTATTAGGAACTTTAAAGAACTAGATGCTAATGTGAAGTACAATAAATAATTTATAAATCTTTACTAAATTAAGGATCTAATATCATATTATACTAATTTTAATAGATTATATAATAAAATGATCTTACAACTTCTGTCTCAGAACCTACTAGATTTCTTTATCATATTTATATCTAATATTATAAAAAGTAAATAAAATTATTTGGATATTCATCTGAAGACTGTTCAGAAAGTTTATAACATTCTTTTTCATTAAGAGATTACTTTAAAATACTTAAATTTAATAAATTATACTTTCAGGAATATGCATGCTTCTACAGCAACATCATATGATTCTAATATTATGAATATTAATCTTAATGTGATCATTGAAGCTCTGAATCCTCTGAAGAAGAACAGTCAAGCCTGAAAATTATAATGTAAGAGGTATAAAGCCTATTTTCATTGTGGTTGCCTGAATCATAGTATTCAGACTTACCCTATAAATCCTAAGAATAAGGAAGTAAAAAACTTGCAGGATCAGTAAGTCCTAAGACACTTACTAATTAATTGTGAAAAGCCTTACAGGTTCTTAAATTGAAGGACCTGTATGATCTGCTGAATCCTATAAATGCAGGATGACAACTAATAGAATTGAAAAAGGAAGTTAATAAGTTAAAGAAACATTTAAATGTAGTTAGAGAGAAGTTACTAATATATTTAAATCTTATTAAAACTAATCATATAATACTCATCTGAGCTCTAGCTGATACAGGCATTTTTATAGTCTACATCAGAGATCATATCTCATGCTAATTACTAGAGGTCTCATGCATGAAGGATCTCAAGTGAGTAAAACTTTCAGATAAAAAATGAATCCTCTCACCTATCTGAATTAAATTTCCTTTGCATTTCAGGGGATGATCCTGTTGGATTTAGATGCATGAGCTTGCTAATATTGAATATAATTTCATCTTAGGATTAGATTGATTCAAACAGTTTAATCTAAACATTGATTAGGTGATATACTGCATGAGATTAACTAATAGGAAGAAAAAGATTCATGAAATTCTTCCTCATAATATATAATATATGTTTAGTACTCCTCAGATTGAAGATCTCAATCTCATGACATCTCATCAGATACATTGAATAGACTGTAAGGGCTATATAGAGATAATGTTATATATTATATAAAAAAAGAATGAACCTGAGAAACTACCTGCATTAATCAATTTAAGGGAAGAGAAATATATAAAAGCTCTATTATTTAAGTACAGTAATGTCTTCTGAACTGTCTTGCTACTAAAGTTACTATCTGAATGAGAATTCATTCATAAGATTGATACTAAGGACTCATAACTAATTAACATTAATATATACTCTTTTTTATAGGTACATTTAGAGGAACAGCAACAGCAGATTAAAGAACTACTGAAATGAGGCCTCATATAATTCTCCTTAAGTTTATAAGAGTTTCTAGTGCTTTTTGTGAAGAAATCCTATAATAAATAATATATGTATATTAATTATTAAGTACTCAACTTAATTATAAAAAAGAACAGCTATCTCCTCCTATAAATCTAACAGCAGCTTGATACTATAAATGATATAAAATATCTTATGAAGATCAACCTTTTATCTAACTTCTATCAAGTTTGTGTGGGAGAGATATCTATTCCAAAGACTGCCTTTAATATCTAATGAGATAAATTTAAGTGAACTATACTACTAATGGATCTTACAAACACATTCATTATATTTCAGATAATAATGAATATCATTCTATGAGAAGAAAATAGCTACTAATATCTAGTATATTTAAATAACATTCTGATTTTCTCTAACTCATATGAAGAGTATCTCAAGCACATTGAATATATTCTCTTGATGCTGAAGGCATACAAGCTCTATATAAAATCCTCAAAATGTTAATTTGAGATGCAGGAAATAGAGTTTATAGGTTATATTATTAGGAGAGGAAAGATTAGACCCCTGTCTGAGAAAATTAAAGTAATTTTAAATTAGTTGAGACTGTGAAATATCTATTATATCAGGTAGTTCTTAGATCTTACATTATATTATTATCACTTTATAAAGAAGTTCATTGCTCTAGCAGCTCCTCTATTGAATCTACTGAAGGAAATAGATGAGCTATTATACAAAAAGAGATTTTAATCAATAGTTTAGAATATATCATATGAGGAAGCCTTCATCAGGTTGTATAAATATATAATAACCTTATCTATTCTTATACAGTTAAACTAGATAAAAGCTTTCATAATTGAGATCAACACCTCTAAGTGAGTAATTAGATGTACCCTGTTGCAAGAAGGTCTAGATAGAAAGCTTCATTTAGTTGCATATAATAAATGAAAGCTTTTGAGTGCTAAATTAAACTATTTAATACATAAGAAAGAACTTCTTATGATACAGTACATCCTGTACATATAGCACTAATACATTAAAAATAATTAGTAGATGACAGTAGTCACAGATCATGAGAGTCTTATATATCTTTATACTATAAAATATCTATTAAAGCATTTAGTATGATAAGTATCTCAGTTTCAAGAATATAACATCTTCCTCAAATATTACAAGAGAATAGAAGTGATTATTCCTAATACTATTAGTTATAGATCTAACTTTATGAGAGAGAGTTCTGTAAATCTTATATAGGAAGAGATCATCCTGAATGTCATTAAGGGTTTAAATAAAATAAAATGATATGAGGTTATACTTAAATAATTTAATGCAAATAAAAAGCTAAAGAATCTGAAACTTACATGTGTCATTAAGAAGATGTGTGATCTTATGAAGCTGGAAAAATTAGAGGATGATATTATACTATATTATAATTTTAAGTATACTGAGGCTCTCTATCTTAAGCCTTTATTCTACTGAAATTTAGTTGTCTAATTATACTATAAGTTCAGACATTTTGAGAGTCCTAGCCTGCTGAGCATCTTACAAACATATACCTACTAGCTAGATATAGAAAATGATGTCTAAGATTTTATGAAGTAATATCTAAACTATTAGATAATATAGGACTCTAAGTTAGAACTGAAGCATGAAGAAGTATAGCATCAGATTAATAATATAATTTAGTTTTTTAAATGTTAGAGGATTAATCTCATCAGCATTCTTTCTTATATGCTGAATGAGAACTACTGGATTATCACAGCTATTAATTATATGATTAGCTGACCTCTAGTAAAAGCTATTCTCAATATGATAGAGGAAATAGTTGCCCAGTTTTTACATGAAGATATTTATATGAACTATAATATACTATAAGAAATTCTAATAGATAATAGGATAAATCTAGTAGAAGAAGGTGTCAGGCACTTCATGATATAACTATAGATAAAGTATTGTATGATAATATTTTATTATCTATATACTAATGAAAAGATGAAGAGACTGAATGAGATTCTGGGTCAGATGCTAATAAAATATCTTATAAGGAAGTTAATAAGATTGTAGGATGAATATCTTTTATAGACACTTTTTATAATATAAATTTATTAATACTTTATTATGAAGTACTTATTATTCTATCTTTTATATAGCCTGCAACCTTACATTCTGGAGGATGCATCTGATTCAGTAGGAAAGAATCTAATAATAGATGATATCAAGTTGAGGATAAAAGTCATTATAAATATATAGACTTAGATAAATAAGTTACTACTCAATCATATAATTCATTTGAAAAGAATTAGAAATTCTCTTATAATAAAGAGTAACATCAAGAAAGGATAATAGGTTTTCATCTGAAATGAGGAGCCTGAAAAATTTCAGTCAAGATGATTTAAATTATATTAGATGATAAAAGCTCATCTACTTGACATATATATATTTAAGGAACTAGAGGGCTGAGTCCTACAACATCTTATTAATAGCTTATAATTAATGAAGACTAAAATAGATAATTCTGAGAGATTATAATTATTTATAGTGATTTCATCCATACTAAAGAAAAAGAGCATTATAATTAAGAAGCTTTTGAAAGTCAGGAAAATCATCAACACATATAAACTAGATGATATTACTTACTTAGAGCTTTTAACTATTATATGAAAGAAATGGGAGGCCTTGGAAGCTATAGAATGCTTACATAAACTAATAAGTAATAAAATAATAGTAGACTATATAATCCTTAGACACTGTTAGCATTAGAGGGGAGGCTGGAAAAAACAAAAAGAAAAACACAATTAACTTACATGTGAGTTAAATTATAGAAAATAGAATCCAGAGAGGAATTCAACTATCTATATTAGTTTATCTATAGAATTAATGAAGGATGAATCTTCAGAAGCATCAATAGATATACTAAATTAAATTAATGAGGCTTAAAGAGATGCCTGAGAGTCAGGCAAGATTAATTTCTTAGAATCATTCACTATAGTGATTTGAACTGGTAGAGTTATATGATAGTATAATCATATAGAGTAGGAAATAAATGTGTAAATGTATACTCTCTACTAAATCTAGTTATTTTTACTATTATTTTATTCCTATAATTTCCTTTGTATGGGTATGACATTCTTTTCAAATGATTAGTAGAAGTCATATGAATTAGAAAGGAGAAACTAGAAAATATGATCTTATATTTTTAGACTATAGAGCTATAAGAGCTATTTCTCAGAAATCTAACTACATACATGAAAAAGAGAAATAAATAAGAATTTTAAAATCATAGGAAAAAAATTTTTTTTTGGAAGGAAGACCCATATAAATTTAAAGCTCAGAGTCCTCAAGAATATTATAATAATACTGAAGAATACATATGATCTTCTCTATCTCAGCTAAAGTATAGATAATCTCCTGTAGGTTAATAATGAATAAACAGTCAGATAAGATAATATACTAATTCTATACTATTCTATAAGAGAGTATCATAGTAATAGATAAAGAGATTAAAGAAGGTAGTATGAAAGCTGTAGAGGTAACAGCTATGCAAGAGATCTTATAGAATAAATCTAGATTAATCATATGGAGGCTAGGAATAATGTGCAGGGCAGAAGTCTACAGAGAGAGGGTAAAAACTATTTTAGCTGAGCTGAGAGTCTACATGGAGGTAGGAAAGATAGTTAGATAAGTAGAGAAAAAGGACTTTAAATATAAGAAAGAGGAAGAAATCTTTAGAACTTTTCTAAAGGCCTTATAATAGTAAGGATAGTCTACTAAGAGTTAGAATTATATGAAGTAAATAATTATAATAAGGGAGAGCTTATAATATAGCTTGCAGTGTTTCATCTGGCTATTTCAGAGATAATAAATATAGGTATAAGTGCTCTTATGCAAGAGGAAGGATAGAATATACAGCTAAAAAGAGTTTAAACTATTAGTATAATATTCATATAGAATATCAGCTTTATAGTTATAATAGTATATTAGTATAGCATCTAAGTTCAGACAATTATTATTAAAAAACTTATATTATAGTATAAGATCTTCCATTAGAGTCCATTGCAGCAGATAGAGGAGGTTTGAGCTATACTTTTTATAATAAGAGTTTAAGAGAAACTTAAGATTAATGAAAGACTTATAATAGTTTAATAGATTTATATAAAGAGGTATAGTCTCATGCATGAGAAGGCTGAAGTTATAATAATACTTAGAAAATCTTATTATTATATTAAAGTTCTTCAGGCTGATCTCATTAGAGATGATATTAGAATTCTTATAGTATTTATAGTAAGAGTATAAAGTTATAGTACAGTTAGAGAAATAAGTAATATCATATTACATGAAGAGGTGTAGCTTGTTGAGTTCAATCTTCAAAGATAAGAAAGACTTTAAGTGCACAGGAAGATAAGATTTAAGCTAAATATTTATAGGATAATTATAGATAGTAATTCAGGTAGATTTATAAGAATTAGGTAAAGAAATTATAGGGTTAAGATCTGTGCAGGTGAAAGAGAGGTTAGCATTGAGAGCCTTTACAGTCTGACAGTCTTATATAATAATGTCTGCAATGTAAATTATTAGCACAGAAACTATAGAATAGGTTTTAGAAACTCATAAAGGTTAGACTCTACAGTTGTATTGATATCTTCCTTATTATTAGAGAAGAAAAAGAGACTATTACAGGTAAAGTTAACATTCATATTAATAAGGTCATATAAATTCTATAGCTCATCTTCATTCATATAATGAGGGAGCTGAACTTGCACCTTATACAAGAAATGAATCATAATAGTATTACTAGTGATTATGAGGTAGAGGTCTAATATTATATAAGCTTACTTAATGAGTTAACCACAAAGGAGAGAGCTATTAGTGAGATTAAATTATATGTGAGAATAATCTTATAAGGCTTCATATTCATTAAAAAGGTCTAATCTGAGAGTTAAAGATAATATACTGGTCATCAGGAGAAAGTCTTTATCTTCCAAGAGGATGAAATATAAGCAATTTTAGCTGTAAATCTTCATATACTTACTTAGGAAACCTACTATAAAGAGGCAAGATATGAGGTGTTTATCAGAGATCAACATCTTCATGTGAGATGAGTAAAATAAGTGTAGGAGAAATTATATAACATATAGATAAGAATAGTATAAGAAAGGAGAGTAATTAGAATTAGATGATTAGAATGTTAATTTTCTTTAGAGAATAAAGCTGTGAGAGGTTTATTTTATGTAAAAAAGATGATTATCTAGTATTATAGCTAAATTAGGTTAGTATGATTAGTAAATTATATAATTCTACCTCAGGTAACTACCTTTAGGGTGAAGTTAAGTTTAATGGGAGAGAATATAGTTTTTAGAATCATATGACCAGTTCATATGATCATATATAGCTCTATTATACTATCTAGTACTACTATATACTATACTCCTTTTCATACTACAGTCTCACCTATTTCATTGTATATAATCATATAATCTTTTCTATAGCTTTCATATAATCAGATACCTTTAGAATCACAAACTTATTAAAGAGTCTATCATCTACTTTCTCTTCTTTGAGGCTTATAAGTTATTATCTTTCTTCTTTAAGAATATATATTTAATAAATTCATTATTATTATTTATCTTTATTAGTTTTAAATTCCTTCCTCATCTTTTAACTAGTAAGTATCTATATATCATGCAGGTCCAGGGTAGTATCTATCATATAATAAGATTATTAGAGATAAGTATAAATTTTATTACTTTTACTCAGCTTTATTTTCTTAATCCTCAGGAGACTACCTGGAATTATATTTGAGGTTAAGATTTTAAGCTCAGATAGTATGAGATTATCACCTTGCTTAATATCTATATTTATTTGAATAATCCCTTTATTAGCATCCTCCATTAGGTTAAGAATGTTTTATATGATAGTGCTGATGAGTCTTTTTATTTATATCTGAATTCTTCTCTTCATCTTATATTAAATAAGAATAGAAGCTATTATTATAATCTACTTATTACTACTAATAAGCTCATCTTATTTATACCTAATATAACTTATAAATTCTTTAGTATTAATTATAGAGATATATATCTTTATCTCTATTAGCCTTCTACTGCTGAAGATCTATCAAGCTATTAGATTATACTTTAGAAGCTTTAAGAGAGTAATTTAACTTTAAATTTTATAAGGTCTTTCTTAAGATTTATAATAATAGGCCCTGCATCAGATTTAACTACTTACTCTTACATTTTCATTCATTTTCAGTATTTTCTCTTCTTTTCTTTAGTATATACTCTATTCTATTCTACTAGAGAGTTTAGCTATTTATATCATATAACTTTAGATGATTTAACAGCCAGAGGTTAGTCCTACCTTATATATATCTTAATGTTTTAGTTTACTAATTAGCTTTCTATTTTTTAGATATATTTTATAAGTATATAAATTTAATCATCACTTAGTTCTATTACTATCAACTTTATATTCATACTAATTTCTTTAATCTTCCTTATTGCAGCTGGTTCCTCTTCTAGTAATAGCTGCTGAATATATAACTAACTATTAATAACTTTAAACTTAAATTCTATCTTTATAATCAGTTAAAGCTCTATATGAATCTCTATAGCCCTTCTTAACTTTAGATGTAGAATAATATTAATACTAGTAATACTAGTTATAATATACTACTTACTTGATTCATTAAGAGGTTCTACTATCATTAAAATATCTATTAGAATTTCATGGCTTTAGTATATTACTTTTATAAGCCTACTCTATTTATTATCTTTACTGTAAACCCTGAGTAGGAGAAGATTCAGTCTGAGCTTCTATAATTCTGAAGGTGTCTAATTGTGTGAAAGCTATAGAAAAGATTATGCAATTATATACAATGAAATAGGTGAAACTGTAGTATGAAAAGGGGTGTAATATATAATAGTACCAGGCAGTGTGATAGAGCTACATATAATCATATGAACTAGTCATGTGATTCTGAAAACCACATCCTCCCCCATTAAACTTGACTTCACCCTAAAGGTAGTCATCTGAGGTAGAATTATATAATTCACTAATCATATTAACCTGATTCAGTTATAATACTAGATAATTATCTTCTTCATATAAAATAAACCTTTCATAACTTTATTTCCTAAAGAAAATTAACATTCTGATTACTTAGTTCTAATTACTCTCCTTTTTTATACTACTTTTATCTATACATTATATGACTCCTCCTACACTCATTTCACTTATCTCACATGAAGATGTTAATCCCTAGTAAATACCCTATATCTTACCTCTTCACAGTAGGTTTTCTAAGCAAGTACATGAAGATCTACAGCTGAAATTACTTGTATCTTACTCTCTTAGAAGATGAAGACTTTCTTTTAATAACTAATATATTATCTTCAACTCTTAGATTAAGTCTTTTTAATGAGTATGAAGCTTTATAAGATTATTCTTATATATAATTTAACCCTGCTAATAGCTTCCTTCTTTGCAGTTAATTCATCAAGTAGGCTTATGTGATATCAGACCTCTACCTTATAACTACTAGTAATACTACTATAATTTATTCCCTGTATGAGGTGCAAGCTCAGCTTTCTTATTATAGATGAAGATGAGCTACAGAATTTATATAACCTTATTAATATGAGTATTAACTTTATTTGCAGTAGTCTCTTTTTCTTCCCTAATAATGAGAAAGATATCAATATAACTTTAGAGCTCAACCTTTATAAGTTTCTAAAATTTATTTTATAGTTTCTATACTAATGATTTGTATTGCAGACATCATTATATGAGATTACTGAATTATAAAGGCTCTTAATGCTAACCTCTCTTCTATCTGTATGAGCCTTAACTCTATAACTTCTTTATCTAGCTCTTATAGATCTACCTGAATTACTATCTGTGATTATTCTGTAAATATTTAGTCTGAACCTCATCTCCCTATACACCTAAAGTCTCTCTTATCTTTGAAGGTTAAATTTGACAAGTTATACCTCTTCATGTGATATAATATTACCTGCTTCCCTAACTATACTGTAGCTTTATATTTTTACTATAAATACTATAAGAGTCCTAATATCATCTCTGATGAGGTTAGCCTGAAGAACTTTAATATAATAATAGAACTCTTTAAATGCTATTATAACTCTAGTCTTCTTATGTGTGAGACTATACTTCTTCATGTGAATCTATTGAACTATTATAGGCCTTTTATTAACCTTAAGTTTCTCTTAAACTCTTACTATAAGAAGTACAGCTTAAACCTCCTCTACCTACTGCAATGAACTCTGATGGAAGATCTTATACTATAATATAAGCTTTTTAATGATAATTATCTAAACTTAAATACTATATTAATATACTATTATAGCTATAAAGCTAATATTCTATATGAATGTTATACTAATAATCTAGGCTCTTTTCAGCTGTGTGTTCTACCCCCTCTCTTGTGTAAGAGTACTTATGCCTGTGCTTATTATCTCTAAAATAGCTAGATAAAACACTGTAAGCTATATTGTAAGTCTCCTCTTATTATAGTTACTTACTTCATGTGATTCTAACTCTTAATAGATTATCTCTACTATTATAAGGTCTCTGAAAAAGTTCTAGAGATTTCTTTCTCTTTCCTATACTTAAAGTCCTTTTTTCCTACTTACCTAACTATCTCTCCTATCTTCATATAGACTTCTAGTCTAGCTGAAATAGTTCTCACCCCCTCTCTACAGACTTCTATCTTATATGTTATCTCTAGCCCCTATATGATTGATCTAGGTTTACCCTATAAGATCTCTTATGTAGCTGTTATCTCTATAATTTTTATATTACTCTCTTTAATCTCTTCATCTGCTACTATGATGTCCTCCTATGGAATAATATGAAATTAGTATATTATTTTATTCAACTATTTACCTGCTGTCAACCTGCAGGAGGTTACCTGTACTTTAACTAAAATAAAGAAGATTATATGTATTCTTTAGTGTTATTATAATATTCTTAAGGACTCTAAGCTTTAGATTTACATGGGTCTCCTTCTTAAAAAAAAATTTTTTTCCTATAATTTTAAAATTCTTATTTATTTCTCTTTTTCATGCATGTAGTTAGATTTCTGGGAAATAACCTCTATAACTTTATAATCTAAAAATATAAGATTATGTTTTCTAGTTTCCCCTTTCTAACTCATATGACTTTTACTAACCATTTGAAAAGAATGCCATGCCCATACAAAGAAAATTATAGGAATAAAATAATAATAAAAATAACTAGATTTAATAGAGAGTATATATTTATATGTCTGTCCTTTACTCTATATGATTATACTATCATATAACTTTATTAGTTTAAATCACTATGATAAACAGTTCTAGGAAACTAATCTTACCTAACTCTTAAGTATCTTTTTAAGTCTTATTAGCTTGATCTAGTATGTTTACTAATACTTCTGAAGATTCATCCTCTGTTGATTC
The DNA here is from genome assembly GCA_032988165.1 of Emmonsiellopsis sp. PD_33. Classification (NCBI taxonomy): domain Eukaryota; kingdom Fungi; phylum Ascomycota; class Eurotiomycetes; order Onygenales; family Ajellomycetaceae; genus Emmonsiellopsis; species Emmonsiellopsis sp. PD_33. Next base: position 63,330 of record JANTQF010000003.1, read on the forward strand.
TATAAACAAACTGATATAAACAGTTAAATTCCTCTTTAGATCTCATTTCCTGTGATCTAACTTATATGCAAATTGATTGTGTTTTTCTTTTTGTTTTTTCTAGCCTCCTCTCTGACACTAATGATATCTAAGGATTATATAGTCTACTATTATTTCATTACTTATTAATTTGTGTGGATGCCCTGCAGCTTTCAAGGCCTCTCATTTCTTTTATATGATAGTTGAAAGCTCTAAGTAAGTGATATCATCTAATTTATATGTATTAATAATTTTTCTAACTTTTAAGGGCTTTTTAATTGTGATGTTCTTTTTCTTTAGTGTGAATGAAATTACTGCAGATAACTATAATTTCTTAGAATTATTTATTTCAGTTTCCACTAGTTATAAGCTATTAATAAGATATTGTAGGACTTAGCCTCTTGATTCCTCAAGTATGTATGTATTAAGCAGATAAGCTTTTATTACCTAATATAATCTAAACTATCTTAGCTGAAATTTTTTGGGCTCCTTATTTTAGATGAGAACCTATTATCCTTTCTTAATATTACTCTTTATCATAAGAGAATCCCTAATCCTTTTTAAATGGATTGTATGATTGAGTAGTAACTTATTTACCTAAGCCTATATATTTATAATGACTTTTATTCTTAACTTAGCATTATTTATTGCTGAATTCTCCCCCACTGAATCAGATGTATCCTCTGGAATGTGAGATTATAGACTATATAAAAAATAGAATGATAAATACTTTATAATAAAGTATTAATGAATCTATATTGTAAAAAGTGTCTATAAAAGATATTTATCTTATAATTTTATTAATTTCCTTATAAGATATTTTATTAGCATCTGACCCAGGATCTCATTCAGTCTCTCCACCTTTCTATTAGTATATAAATGGTAAGGTATTATTGTGTGATGCTTTATCTATAGTTATGCCATGAAGTGCCTGATACCTTCTCTCACTAGATTTACCCTATTATCCATTAGAATCTCTTATAGTATACTATAGTTCATATAAATGTCTTCATGTAAAAACTGGGTAACTATTTCCTCTATTACATTAAGAACAGCTTTTGCTAGAGGCTAGTTAGTTATATAATTAATAGCTGTGATAATTCAGCAGTTCCTATTTAGTGTATGAGGAAGAATGCTAATGAGATTGATCTCCTAATATTTAAAAAACTAAATTATATTATTAATCTGATATTATACTTCTTCATACTTCAGCTCTAGCTTAGAGCCCTATATTACCTAGCAGTTTGAATACTACTTTATGAAATCTTAGACATTATTTTCTATACCCAGTTAGTAGGTGTATGTTTGCAAGATGCTCAGCAGATTAAAACTCCTAAGATGTCTAAAATTACAGTGTAATTAGATGACTAAGTCTTAGTAGAATAGAGACTTAAGATAGAGAGTCTTAGTATACTTAAGATTATAATATAATATAATATTATCCTCTAATTTTCTCAGCTTTATAAGACCATATATCTTCTTAATGATATATGCAAGTTTTGGGTCCTTCAGCTTTTTATTTGCACTAAGTTATTTAAGTATAACCTTATATCATTCTATTTCATTTAAACTCTCAATGGTGTTCAGGACAATCTCTCTCTATGCAAGATTTATAGAACCCTCTTCTATAAAGTTAAATCTATAATTAATGGTGTTGGAAATAACTACTTCTATCCTCTTATAATATTTAAGAAGGATGTTATATTCTTAAAACTCAGATATCTATCATGCTAAATACTTTAATAGATGTTTTGTAGTATAAAGGTATATAAGACTCTTATAATCTATAACTACTATTATCTACTAATTATTTTTGATGTATTAATGCTATATATGTAGGATATACTATATTGCAAGAAGTTCTTTCTTATGTACTAAATAGTTCAGTTTAGTACCTAAGAGCTTTTACTTATTATATGCAACTGGGTGGAGCTTCTCATCTAGGCCTTCTTACAATAGAATACACCTAATTGCCCACTTAGAGGTATTAATCTTAATTGTGAAAGCTTTTATCCAGTTTAGTTGTATGAGAACAGGTGAGGTTATCATATATTTATATAGTTTGATAAAGGCTTCCTCATATAATATATTTTAGATTATTAATTGAAATCTCTTTTTATATAATAGCTCATTCATTTTCTTCAGTAAATTTAATAGAGAGGCTACTAGAGTAGTAAACCTCTTCATGAAGTGATGATAGTATGATATAAGATCTAAAAACTATCTAATATAATAGATATTTTATGGTCTTAGTTAATTTAAAATTACTTTGATTTTCTTGAGCCAGGGTCTGATCTTTCCTCCCCTAATAATGTGACTTATAAACTCTATTTCCTGTGTCTTAAATTAACATTTTGGGGGTCTTATATAGAGCTTGTGTGCCTTCAGTATTAAGAGAATATATTTGACATACTTGAGATACTCTTCATATAAGTTAAAGAAAACTAGAATGTGATTTAGATATACTAGACATTAGTAGCTGTTTTCTTCTTGCAAGATGATATTTATTATTATCTGAAATATAATAAGCATATTTATAAGACCTATTAATAGTATGATCTACTTGAATTTACCTCATTAAGTATTAAAAATAGTCTTTGGAATAGATATTTCTCCCATGCAAACTTGATAGAAGCCAGATAAAAGGTTAATCTTCATAAGATATTTTGTGTTACCTACAGTATCAAGCTACTATTAGATTTATAGGAGGAGATAGCTGTTCTTTTCTATAACTAAGTTAAGTATCTAATAGTTAATACACATATATCATTCATCATGGGGTTTCTTTACAAAAAGTACTGGAAATCTCTATAAACTTGAGAAGAGCTATATGAGACTCTATTTCAGTAATTCTTTAATTTACTGTTACTATTCCTCTAAATGTACCTGTAAAAGAGGATATATGTTAATGTTAATTAATTGCAAGTTTTTAATATTAATCTTATGAATGAATTCTCATTTAAGTGATAACTTTAATAGCAAGGTAATTTAGAAGATATTATTATACTTGAATAGTAGGGCTTTTATATGTTTCTTCTTCCTCAAATTGATTGGTATGAGTGATTTCTCAGGTTTATTCTTTTTTTATATGATATACAACATTATCTCTATATAGCTTTTATAGCCTATTTAATGTATCTAATAGGATATTATAAGATTAAGATCTTCAACCTGAGGAGTACTAAATATATGTTACATATTATAAGGAAGAATTTTATGAACCTTTTTCTTCCTATCAGTTAACCTCATGTAGTATGTTACTTAATTAATGTTTGGGTTAAACTATTTAAATCAATTTAATTCTAAGATGAGATTATATTTGATATTAGCAAGCTTGTATGCTCAGATTTAATAGAACCATCCCCTGAAGTGCAAGGGGAATTTAATTCAGGCAGGCAAGAGGATTTGTTTTTTATCTAGAAGTTTTACCCACTTAGGATCCTCCATGCATGAGGCCTCTGGTAATTAGCATGAAATATGATCTCTAATGTAGACTATAGAAGTACCTATATTAGCTAGAGCTCAGATGAGCACTATATAATTAATTCTAATAAGATCTAAATATATTAGTAACCCCCCTCTAACTGCATTTAAATATTTCCCTAACTTATCAACTTTCTTCTCTAATTTTATTAATTGTTGTCTTACATTCATGGGATCCAGTAGATCATATAGATCCTTCAGTTTGAAAACCTGTGAGGCTTTCTATAATTAATTAGTGAGTGCTCTAGGACTTACTAATCCTGTGAGTTTTTTACTTCCTTATTCTTAGAATTTGTGGGGCAAGTCTGAATGCTATGGTTCAGATAACTGTAATAAAAATAAGCTTTATACCTCTTACACTATGATTTCTAGGCTTAGCTATCCTTCTTTGAAGGATTTGGAGCTTTAATAATTACATTAAGATTAATATCTATAGTGTTAGGATTGTGTAGTACTACTGCAGGAACATGTGTGTTCCTAAAAGTATAGTTTACTGAATTTAAATACTTCAGAGTAATCTTCTAATGAAAAAGGATGTTATAGGCTTTCTGAACAGTCTTTAAATGAACATTCAAATGATTTTATTTACTTTTCATAATATTAAATATAAATATAATAAAGAAATTCAGTAGGTTCTGAGGTGGAAGTTATAGAGTTACCTCATTATATAACCTATTAAAATTAATATAGTATAATGTCAGGTTCTTGATTTGGTGAAGATCTATGAATCATTTATTATACTTTATATTAACATTTAATTCTTTAAAGTTCCTAATGACTCAGTATGTAAAATCCTCCTACAATTTAAAGAGAAAGTAGTTGAGTGGATCATCTGAATAGAGTTTCTCAAGGCTTTTCTAAAGATTTTTAGCACTCTCATAAAGTAGGTTGATGTTTCTAAAGATCTTCTAATGACTTGTAGGGTTCTTTCCTGTGAGCTCCTACTTATTCTGAAAGTAAGCTTTTATCTTAATGATCTATTATACAGCTATATCATCCTTATATAGCTTATTATATATTAGGGGTTTTGTCATTTTAAATGTTTTAATATACCCTGAAGCAGGTAGTTCATTCCCCTAATTATCATCTCTTTACTTGGCTGTCTGCCCTGATGGTAGATTATGTTCAGTTAGAGTACTAATACCTAGCATAAGAATAATTAATTTATTAGTAGTTCATATAGATAGAAAGGAACTATTAGATCATTCTCTTACTTAATATTAGAGATTGAAGATCTAGTTGTATAGAATCAATTCTGAGTTCATCTAATTATAATATATATTGATAAGTTTCTCTTCAAAAATATTATTTTAGATTTAGATGTTATATAGATCATCTACTAACTTTATAATAGATTTCTTATTTACTTAAATAAATTATATGTTCTTATAATGAATAGTGTCCCTCATCTGCTCTATTATAGCCTTATAGTTATACAAGATAACTTAAAGAATACTATCCTATGCTTCTAAGACTTTATTAGCAGAGATCAGATAAAGTATCTATTGAATGACATTCTGCAGTTTAGATGATAATTAATGAATATTACTAGAGCCCTAGTTATAGGCTCTGATAGAGGTATTCTGTGATTTAAGATTCATTATTGCATTGCAAGAGATTTTCAGCTTGTAGAAAGATAAGAAAGGTTATTATAGAAAAAATTGAAGAATATTACTTTTATCTCTTATTTCAGTAGATATTCTTAAGACTTTTATATTTATATGATAAAGGGTATAGTCTTCTCTGAAATTACTAGCTACTTCTTCCTCATCTTGAGAAATTGCTGAGATTATCATTACTTATACATAATTACATTATTTATCTAGGATTAAGTTATATGATCTTGCATCTAGCTATGTGGCATTCATATTCTATCTTATAAGGGTATTTTCTGGTGAATCTCAGGTGATTTTATAGGATCATCTAATGTGGCATGATGAGCTATCTCATTGATGGAAAGTCATATTGCTTAACTATATAAATAGTCAGTATTTAGATATACTACTAAATGTGATTCTGAAGGTGTCTGATTGTGTGAAAGCTATAGAAAAGATTGTGTGATTATATACAATGAAATAGGTGAGACTGTAGTATGAAAAGGGGTGTAGTATGTAATAGTACCAGGCAGCATAATAGGGCTACATATAATCACATGAACTGGTCATGTGATCCTGAAAACCACACTTCTCTATGATAATAATAAGAAGTCTATATAGTGTTAGAATAATCAGCTTGATTTAGTTGCTAGAGTCTTTAATATGAAGAATTAGACCTTATTTTATGAGATTAAGAATAGTACTCTAAGTAAATATATTACTTATATTCAGATGATTAAATATTAGAAGAAAGGGCTATCTTATTCCTATACTTTATACTAGCTAAATGATAACCTACATTCTATTAAGAGAATAAATAATATTATATCTGCTGAGATACTAGATTCTGAGGGGTTAGAAGAATAGTTACTTTATAATATTATTATTAAATAATTACTGTATAGACTCTATAATTTACATTTCAACCTTAATACTTCCTACTGTGAGAGGAATGTTAATAGTAAGATTCATTGTATCAAGTAATTTCTTAAGTCTTTTATTAAGAAGATAACTATCTATTAATTATAATATTCTTAATATTATTATTATAAGAGTAGCTATTACTTTACCTACAACTCAGATAAAGCCAGCCCTGTTAAGATTAGCAATGAATGAGTTATCTCTCATAATCCTTATTTAATTTGAAAATATAAGGTTTATATTAACATTAAATGCTATATTAACATCTCTATAGTCAAATATCTTTATAAATATATTATAAAGGGTTCTGACTGTGCTACTATTAGTTTTAATGTGAGTAATAATGAGATTTATGAGTACTACCTAGATTACTATGTTAATTATACTGAAATAATCTGATGAGCTCTAGACTTCAATATGAAGAATTATTACTTTGAGAATATAAATTTTATTATCTACCTTTCAGGCAGGCACCATATTATATATGACTCTAAGAAGCTTTATAAGATTATTCTTAATCATCTTAATAGTTAGACATCTTACCTACTTGCTTTCTTTAAGTATAATCATAAGAATTCTAAATTTATTTATCTATATTATAACATGCTATATCATTTCACCTGAGACTTAAAGAATCTATACTGAAAGTGCTAGAAAGAGTATTCTTGTAACAGACATACTCTAATTAATAGATTATGTGAGCTAGATGCTAAAATCAAGATTGTAATTACTAAAGAAAGAAAGGAAAAAGGAAAAAAAATTATAAAATTATATAATATAAATGGAAGAGAACTATGTGAGGTCAGAGCAGATAAATATTTATATGAAGACCTAGTTAAAGACCTCTAATTAAGTAGTTAGAGATTAGGTGAAGTTCAGGTAAGCTATAGATATAGAGTATAAAGATGTAGATCTTCACATTATCTTTCTCTATTTAATTTTAGAGAGTAGGTAGAAGAGTTCAGAAAATCAGATGTAGAATAATGCAGGTAGAGTCTTATCAGATAAATACAGCTCTTTATAATAGATAAATATAATAGTGTCTTATAAAGTAGAGATTGATTTCCACAAGAGCACTTCATAGCTAAGTTATTTCACTAGGTACTGAAATTTTTATCTACAGTGATGATAGTTAAGAATGACTTCTATCTCATACTCTATTTTATTATCTTTTTCAATAATACTAGGTAGATGCCAGTTGATGATCTCCTGTGAGAGAAATAAGTCAGTAAAAATCTTATAGAGTAAATTTATATGAAATACATTATAAATTTCAGGTAATATATTAAGATAATAGTTATGACTCCTCAGGATTTTAACAACAGTATATTTAATGTATCAGTAGTTAAGCATGTAAAATAATTAATTAATAATAATATTTCAGAGATCTAGTCAGATTTTATCACTCACTTTATAACATTCAGTAGGATTCTAATGAATATTTATATAGTTCTATTAATCTTGCTAAGCACTGATCATAAAGGATTCAACTTATTCATAGGCTTGCTGAAGTTTCAAGATAATAATGTCTATAATTTGAATTGAACTGTAGGATAAGATGAAAGATTTAGGTAATTCAGTAAGATTAAAAACTTTAAGATTGTAATTATATGAAAGGAAAAATGAGCTAACCCCAGTACTAATAATATTATAACTATTAATTGCAAGTTTAACATGCAAGAGGAGTTCATTTCAATCATTCTGAATGTATAAATAGAACTTTTAGAAGTAGTTCTTAGTTGTCTGAACTATATGTTCAGTGCTGCCATCAGTTTTAGAGTGATAGGCAGTTAAAAGGTGCTAGAAGATCTTAAGGAGCTAGCAGATTTAGCTTCAAATAGCTCTAATAAACTAAGTTTTATAGTTTAAGAGGATTATACAGAGTAAATCATGTAGATAATAAAATGAACTTCAGAAGAAGACTTTAGTCACTATAAGTATATTTATCTTCATATAGAATTTAAAAATAACACTCTTACTGAAATAGTTAATAATGATAAGGATATTTTTGCAGTCATTACTCATAAGGAGATCTACTGTGAAATTAATAGTGATATTATGCTAGATATATTCAAAAATTAAGAGAGATTTAAGTAGATCTTAATAGTAGTTTTATTAGATAATAATAGATTAATAGACATTGCAGTTCTAGATGAACTATCAGATACTCTAAAATATGTCAGGCCAGTAAAAATCTTAGAATAAGATTCAGTAGAGTGCTTTGCAGCTCAAATAATCAATCATTAGAAAATTATGAGTTTCTTGTATAATTTAGATGTATAATAGTTTTAAATTAAGAACCTACTATCTTTTTTAAAACTATAATTAAATATTGATATCTATAGAGCATTCAGCTATATCAACATAAATCTGAAGTTCAAATAAAAAGTAATAAGCTTTATCTTATATAATTTAAGTTATTATCTGAAGGTATTCATCAGAAGCAGCAACAATATTCTAAAATTTCTAAAGTAAGAGTAGAGATAATCTGAGGAAGTCTTCTACAGAGTTTATTTGAGTAATTACAGCTGGTAGAATAATAGATAAAATATATATTACTTCATGTAGTGTTACTTTAAAGTTCTTAAGGATCTATAGGTCTAATAATCTCTGTTCAAAGTTCACCTAATAGGTATTAGAGTCTTTAGAGAGCATATTCTATTTATATTAGAAGAGAGTGTTAGCTATGAAGTTCTCCATGCTAAGGTAATAGTGAATTGTAAAATAAAATCAACTGAGGAATTCAGCTCAGTATATCTAGTATTTAAAGAGTTTATAAGTCATAATGAAATATCAGAGATTCTTATAATTTATAATAATTTTAAAGTTTTTTATACTGCAGAGTTTAGAGTCTCATTCTTCTAAATATTAAATAATAGTAAGAAGTTTTTTATTATAAATCTTATAGTTAACTTCAGTAGAGCTAAGTTTCTTAAATATAAATATATAAAATTATAGAACATCTTCATCATTTCATTGCATGAGAGTGCTATCTATGATATAACTGAAAGAGTCTATTTTAATCACTATTAGACAGTTAGAGTTAAATATGATGAGTATTAGAATAAAGACAAATATTTACTTAAGATATGTAAATGCCCTGTCTGCTTCTTTAGACTATTAAAACTATTGATCTTTATGCATGAGATCAATTAGTAATCAGATAATGTTAAAGAAATTTCAAATGAAGTATTAGTAGAAATTTATAAACTTTAGAAAGTCTTATATACTTTTTATAATTATAAAGGCCTCTCATTCAAAAATAGCAGCAATCTTCTTGAGATCCATATGGACTCTCTTCCCTGCCTCTATAATGAAGCTGAGGTAGATTGTCTCTTGAACTTTAAAGGTAGATTTATTAATATTAATTGAGAGACTATGTTTATAGAGATAGATGAGGACTTTTTAAATATACTTCTAGTACTATTTATAGGATTTATCAGTGAACATGAGAATATTATTAAGATAGATAGAAGTAAATTCATCTAAATAGTCTTATAAGGTCTAGTTGATGTATTTTTAGAAGATACTTGAGGCATTTATGAGGCTGAAGAAGATGACTATCCATTTAAATAAATTATATCTTATATAAAAAGTAATTAATTATTTATCTTCTTCTATAATTTGAATCTTATAAAAGGTAAAGATAATATTTAGCTTTATAAACCACTTAACTCATCTGATTCATTTGAAAGTCTTATTAATTAATGATAGCAGATAATGATCTTTTCTTATAAGTTAATTGAAATTATAATAATTTATGTAGAACTAAAGATTTCCATTAGACTTCTTAATGAAAAGAATGGGTGCACTGGCAGGTAAATTGCTAACTCAGATGAAATCTTTATTAAAAAGATTATTAAGGGTCTTATGAAGTATAAACAGTTCATTATGTGACATATTATATAGAGATCTTTAGGATAGCTAAGAATCTTTACTATCTGTCTTTTCAAGTTCAATGTGGTAATTATATATATCCTGGAACAGTGAGAGCTTCTTAGCAGCCTTATGGTCAAAAATATTAAGAAATTTATAATAATGCAGGGGAAGAACTATTACAGAGTTAGTTTTCAGCTTCTTAAAGAGTTAGAAGAGAGCTTTCTTTATATCAGACATACTAATGATGAAGATTTCAATAGGAGATTAAAATTTAAACTTTTAATTATAATATTAAAAAAGCTTAAAGATATTAGTAGAGATCTGATGAAGGTCAGCAGTTTTATGGACATCTTTTTTAAACATATAGATGTCTCTGGGGAACACAATACATTAGTTGCATATATTAATGAGGGCTTAATATTCAGATAATTAAGATAGCTCTAACATAAAATTATATAGAAGATTCTCAATTTCATATATATAAGTATTCTCTTGAAGAAATTCATTAACATTAACATCAAGCTTCATCATATTTTATATGAAGCCTTCAGTGTTGCCACTAATACCTTCAATTCTTCAGGGAATAATTGGAATACATAGAAGATTATAATGATTAACTATATGAGAGTAAATTATTATATAGTAATAATAGCTGCTATCTACTATAGCATTCATATTAAAAGAACAGTTAATTATGATAGATACAAGAATTATTAGAACTATTATTTTCTTCTTAAAGATCTCCTTATCTAATTTTAGGAGCTTTTACTTATAATTTCATATAGAAGCTAGTCTTTTCTTAAGTCTAATTTAACATCTTTAAAGTCCTCCTCTTCCTTGGATTTGGCCTGCACATTTGTGGATTATACAGGCAGTTTTGAGGGAATATGGGTGCTATGGCAGTTAGCAGCTCTGTGCCTGGGTTTGTCACAGTTGATATAAATACCTCAGATGTGGCAGTCTATAATAATAGTGATGATTATATTAAAAACATGAAAGCTTTTCACATGAGCTATTAATTCTCAATCTATAATATTTGAATTGTAGGGCTGAGTTGCTCTGGGGAAGATTACTTTAAAAATAGTAAAAATATTATCATAAAGTTAGTTCTAAATGATTTTAATCTTGAACAGGTTGTTCTCTATACTGTAGAGCTTCATACAATATTTAAGATACATAAGAGGTTTAATAGAGATAACAGTCTGCTGTAGAAGTTTAAACTTAATAGCTTTTTTAAGTAGAGTCTTCTTAATAATATTATTTCATAACTGGCTGCCAGCTTTCAGAATCTTCTGATTGAATCTTAAGAGAAAGATAGAGAATGGATTAATTTTCTGATGAATACTATATAGTTAGATTAGAACCTTCTAAGTTACTAAAGAGTTAGAGAATAGAATGTTAAGCTAATTAAGAATAACATTAAAAGTTATAAAAATGAGCTTGATATTAACCTTCATTTAAGAGTAGAATTAGGTGACAGCAGTGTCAGAGAGTTAAGTGTAGATATATCAGACCTAATCAGTGAGAGATCTAATTATAGGACTATTCAAAACAATTTTAGCCTCCATGCTAAGATGTTAGGCAGAGTATTTAACAATCTATTTACCTGTAAATTTCTTAAGGATGATAAGCCTTTCTTTTAAGTGTTTTAGAAAGTCATTAAGAGAAGCAACTGAGGAAGTAGGAGTCAGAATAGAAACTAAGATAGATATAAGTATATAAAATTATTCAGTAAGATACTGAATCTATTTTATAAGCTATTATATAAGAGTTTGAAGATCAGCATTAGAATCCTGAAAAAGAGAGCTATCTTCATGTAGAGGGTCTGTATTCATAATGAATGTAAAGGACTGATTAGATTTAGAGAGTTTAGAGGATTCATATAGGTTAAAGAAATATCTCATAAGATATTAATATAGACTGTTAGAGCTTTAGAGTTTTTCACTAACATATCATTCAGTGAAGCTGAACTGAGCAAGTTGTATGGAGCTGATATCCCATGAAAACATTTCATTAATATTTATTAGAATTCAGAGAAGTCAGCTATACATGCAAGTTATATTTAGAGGATTCTACTATAATATCAGAGATCTCTGAGAAGAAATCAAGTAAGTGATTACAAAATGTAATAGGTGCACTCCAATTAATGAATCATGCAAGTTAGACACTAAAATCAAGATTGTAATTATTAGAGAAAGAAAGGAAAAAGGAAAAGAAATCATAAGATTATATGATATAAATAGAAAAGAACTATACAAGGTCAGAGTAAATAAACATTCATATAAAGACCTGGTTGGAGACCTCTAATCAGACAGTTAGAGATCAGGTGAAGTTCAGGTAAGCTATAGATATAAAGTATAAGAGTATAGCCCTTCACAATTCTATTAGTAATATTATAAAGTGAATGTACTCTCTCATACTTTTTCATAGTAATATATACTATCTATACTATTTACTTATTATCTTGAGAGGGCCTAAATTTTTTGATGACCTACTGATAGTTGCTGACATCAGATAGAATACTTTTCAGAAGACCTGTTACATAAGAGATATTATCTAATATGATAATGAGTAGGAATATACCTTTAAGAAGGCTTTAGAGATGGAAACTGAGAAGGTACTTTAAAGAATATTAATATTTATTATTATCTATACTAACTTACTATTTATTACTAACATCTGAGTTTAATTTTCAACCTCTTTTACTAATGATTTAAACTTCATTCTTAAGGCCTACTTCTATATTCTACCTAATGACTGAACTCTTTATGAATCTACTATTAACTATGAGCTTCATCTTATCTGAAAGAGGCTTACCTGAGAGAGCTTTAAGTTAAAGGATATTTAATCTTAGAGCCTACCAGAGCTACATTATAGGTGAGAGTTAGAGGAGAATAGTAACCCCCTAATCATATAGAAGCTTGCTTATAACTATTAGGTACTAGCTGTTAGAGCTGAAGAATATGAAGCCCAGTTTAATAAGAACTAGTATTTAATTTATAATATTATTCTTATAGCTTTAGATACTAATCTCTATAATATAATATTCTTTCTTAATAGTCTTAGTAGAATAAATAAGATATATCTATAATACTCTTACTAACTATCTATAATCTCTAGGTTAAATTATACTTTATATTATCAGTACAGATATTATTACTCAGTTTCTTTCTAATAATTATATTACTTATAAGTGCTTTTATATCCCCATTGACATCTTGCCTACATTAACTTGCAATATATTATATAATACTCAGCTGGCTGAGCTTCTTTACTAGGTCTCCCTCATCATCTAAGATAAGATTTTAATAACTTATCACTATATTTTTAATGTAGTCAATCAGACTCTTCATAATCTTCAGGTTAATTTACCTGAAAGTAATAATAACTTCAGTAGTATTCTAACTGTTTTTAGTAATAACTTTCAGTAGATCTTGCCTATTATCCTCTACAGTATGTGAGATGATACAATAAATGTCTACATATAACATACTAAGGTTTAATTCTTTCTCTATATGCTTCATCTTCATTAGAATATATATTTCTCAACTATTACCTCTAAAGGTAGATTCTTTGCAGATTGATTGATTAGTATGTTATATAATATAACTTTTTAGAGCTATTAATTAATCCTCTCTAAGTTATACTGAATCTCTAAGATTAATGAGTTTATTAATTAGATATATCTAAATCTATAGGATTAGTTTCATCAGAGAGGCTATTTTTAAGGTCAGGCAATTCTTACATCTACTAATAATATTATTACTTAGCTTAATGAGAACCTTCTGGATCATTTACTTAGTAAGCCTGTTGAGTATCTATTAGTTAATGTAAGTAAATAAAATGATAATTAGCATCATAAGGTTATATAGGAATTCATGTGGGCTCAGAATGCTATGTCAATTCAGCCTTTAATTTTATAAATTAAATGAGGTATACCTCTTATATATATATATAATCTAGACTTACAGTATGATGTTTACAATAGATTCTGCATGATTTTTCTCACTTATTTCCTCTGATGTCTAAAGGTCTGATTAGATGGTAAGTTATTTAATGATAAGATGCAACTTCTATATTAAATTAAATTATCAAGTAATATGAAGGATTTTATGATTATAATAGTTCAGCTCTAGTTCTCTATATAGCCTGCTTTTATAATGATAATTAATAAATTATAGAGTTAATTACTTAGCTATATTAAAATTAATCTCTGAGATTCAGTTTTCTCACACAGTCAGCTCTATATTGCTCTTTTATATGCTATAAATTGCCATTAGATCTCAGTGCTTATAAGTAGTGTAAATTGCTGTTAGATTATAAATAATATAGTTTATTCTGAAGTTCTTTACTTTTAATTTTAATGTCTATATCTAGCCTCTTTACTTCTTCTTTTTTTTTAACTCTCTATTAAATTTATTATATCTCTTTATCTTTCTTATGATGTCTTAGTTTCAGCCTCAGATCTATATTTTTATCTCTGATAGTTTTATTATCACTAACCTTAGCAACTATATTCTATTAAATAGAAACTTTAAGATAAATATCTTTACTACTCCTGCTGTCTTCTGTGACATTCTGAGTCTCAAGATTAAGCTGAAGCTGCCTGTGATACTTCAAGTTTATAACTCTAACTAGTTGAATTTTATAGAGGATATATTCATTTAGACTGAGAGTACTCTAGCTGTAGAGCATATTCCTACAATTAATATAATTATTATATTTAATATTATTATAGTAGTCTCATCTTTTCATTCTCAGTTAGACCCCAGAGCCATTAATTCCTCTAAGTATATAGAGACTAATATTAGTTTTAATAGCTTATCTTTATCTACTATTACTATTTGTACTATCTATTGTAATATACTCACTAATTATTCTAATTATATTTTTAAGATCACTATAAAAATCTATAGAGGCTATAATAATAATAAGTACTTTAAATTTAAAATCTTTAATATCTATTATATCTTTCTGAAGTCTCTATGTTAGAGCTGTGTTCCTTTACTCTATATTAAAAATTTGATTTTCATTAGTGATAATACTATTAGGTTTTTTACCTATAAGAGGAAGAAATTCCTCATTATAATTACTAAGCAATTTATCTATCTAGATAATATTAGTATCTCTACTATTTCTAACTCTAATCTTACTAGCTTTACTACCTCTATTTAATATATTTTTATTTAATATTTAGCTTTACATTCACTAACCTTCTTCTTTCTTTCAGTAATAGAGCTATTAAGTAATATAAAGTCTCTACTACTATAACTCTAAATGCTTCTTAAGTTACTATTTTCTTTACTAATGAACCTTCATTGACCCTG
This sequence comes from Emmonsiellopsis sp. PD_33, assembly GCA_032988165.1. Classification (NCBI taxonomy): domain Eukaryota; kingdom Fungi; phylum Ascomycota; class Eurotiomycetes; order Onygenales; family Ajellomycetaceae; genus Emmonsiellopsis; species Emmonsiellopsis sp. PD_33. The sequence continues at coordinate 78,553 of JANTQF010000003.1, forward strand.
TCAAGATCTTTACTCTTACTATTATTTACTGTGTCTATCACTGAAGATGGAGGAGATATGGGAGTAAATATTAATAAAGAAAAAGAAAGAAATAGTGAGGATGCTACATTAAGTAAGTTACTTCTATATGTGTTAGATTGAATCATAGAGTCTTCAAAGAGAAGGAAGAGATCATACTCTTCAAGTCTACCCTTATCTAATACTGAGTCTTTAATGTCTTCTGAGGATTTAAGCTTAGAGGGTGAGGCCTCTATTACCTTCTCTGATGATGATCTGAAGGACTCTAACACTAAGAATACTTCTTCTTTTTCTAATAGTGATGCTAATGAATCTTCTATAGGGTCTTCAAAGAGAAAGAGATAGATAGTTCTTAATTGTAGAGTTCCATTCTTTAGCTTCTGACCTAGTGTTTTGTAGGCTTATCCTATATCTTATTCTATGGCAGGTCAGGGGCTTTTTTTGACCTCTGAGGTTATTTTTCATTCAATTCAGGCCTTATACAGGCCTTAATGTAGGACTCCAATTGATCATGTGATTTTGAATGGCTGAGGGATAGCTTGATGAATAAAAAGGTGACATGCAGATGCATGGTGCTGTAAACTGGAACTTGTAACTTAGTCAATTGTGGCATGATGGTTGTTGTTGTTCAGCCCCTTTTTGTCGAATAAATCCATCCAAACACGCCCAGGAGGAACAAAATCGACAATTCACAACGCCGGCGCCTCCCAATTCTCACGCCTGATTTTCATCACCGCAGACTGTTTATGAGGGAAGGTGACTTCGCCATCTTTGAAAAAGCCCGCCGCTTGGAGGTAATTGATGAACCTGTTTGGTGTTTGACAGCTGTTAATTCATGCGCAGTGGAACGAAGCCAACGCCAAATGGGCGGTGCTACCCACGGAATAAAAGGGACACGGGAATTACAGAAACGTACTTTGTACTATCAACTCGCGGCTCCATCATCACTGTCTGCGTCCTTGCATCCCCCAGCCAGCAGAGATGCACAAGCGAAGACAGCCAAATGGGCACGCGATGCGGGCCCCTGAATTCCTCCTCGCCCACGAGACAGTGAAGCCCACGATCATAGTTACCCACCTGGCCCCGTACTAGCTGGCCAAGCCGGTCCTCCTTGACCCAGTATATTTCAAAATAACCAAAGGGCCGGCCGTCCCAGCAACCAAAAGCCGGGTACGAGTGTCGCGACTCAAACTGCCCACGGAGGAAAGCTTCCTGTACCTCTTGCGGGCCTGCAACGCCCCAGGCTGCACTCACCCGCGGGTTGTTCATCCATTTGGACAATAGCTCGATGTCAGTGAGTAACTCACCCGCGGTGTGGACTCCCGAGGCTGTGGCTGATAGTGACGTGAGGCTTCGAGACTTGCGGTGGTAGTTTTGCAAGCTACCTAGAATACTGGGCGTCTTGGTTGTTAAGACCGGGACGCGAAACGATAACGTCTGGCCCACACTAGGGATATAGCGAGTATAAAACACCTCTCCCTGGCGTGGTGGTTTCTGGCGGAGAGGGTGTCGCACCCCGTCTGTGGAAACGTATTCTGTTGGAGGCGGCGGGAAGAACGTGGGCAGATTACTACCGGAGGTAAATGGATCGGTAACCTTGCCAGACTGCTGCTCCCCGCCTGGGCTGCAAGACACTCCATAATACATGCTTTCTGAAGGAGAAAGAGGCCTATTACCAACGAACGTGCCCGCGATCTCCTTCTCCAGCCCGGGCCGATTGCCGCTTGGGAATTCCATGGTATGCGGGGCGGTACTTTGCGGGGACAGCTTGAAGAGGAAGACGCGGGGATCCGTCTGCCAGAAAGTCCGCTGGGTCATGAACATGTTTGTCCAGCCGGCAGGGTCCGGTTTGTCTGCCGGCTCATATCCGATGAACGTATCCTCCGTCCTCACTAAACCCATCCGTTCTAGTTTCTGCATGAGATGTTTCCCCCTAAAAATGCCCTCGGGCTTGATATAGACCCGCCATTCTCCCTTCGGCTTCCCTGCATCTGGGGTCCCACTCGATTCTTCGGTTGTGAGGTGCGGGTCGGGAGGAGGTTCGTGAAAATACCACCACAGGGTTGAATAGAGCATCATGGCGATCTGTCGAGTCTGCGAGGTAGCGGGTTTGAAATCCCTGCTCGATGGAAGGGAGATGGACGAGATAAATATGGCGTCATTGTTAAGTGTGGGCTTGGTGTAGCGTCCATGGTAGTGGTGATGATGAGGGCGATCGTCTCTCGGAGTGCCACAAGGCGAGACCGACTCTGATCCGTCTCGAGATCGATCTCTACTGGTTGGTCTAGATGGCGAACGAGAAGCACGGTCTTGAGTGCTCCTATCGGTTCGGATTACGATGGTCCAGCCAGGCGCCACGACGGAGGCATTAACCACGAGCTCGTTCACTTTGAATGAGAGGCCTCCGAACACGGGGGTGACGGTGAGCGAGAGGCCATTGGGGAGGTTAACAGTCGATGAAGGCGGCATCCCGGGGAGTCGACCAAGCCGAATCAGCGTGCGATTGAGCGGCCCGATGTGTTATCTTGCTCTAGACATCCATTCGTGCCTCGATGCCTGGGCGAGTATAGACGATGGGGGTGCGGGGTAGATATTGGGAATTGAACAGCTGCGTGCGAGAGATATGGAGGCGGGATTGAGGAATGCAGATGCGGAATAGAGACAATGGGGTATTATCTAGGAGATACACTGCTGCCGAATCAGCGCCGATGTCTTGATGTTCCCGTGTTTCTGATAGTTCAGTTATATCAGGAGTTGAGTTTTTGCCCCTCGGCGTCATCATCCCACCTGCCTTAGTCACCCTTGGTGGCGGCGGCATTGCCCGCGATTTGACCAGGATAATTGCTTGTTTTCTTGTTTCTTTTCTAGAATATTGTTAGAATAACTAGTACGGCATGATTCTAGGGGATTATTTTTGCAACTCGGCATATTCTTCCTATTTTGACAATACCCTATTCAATTGGGTGAGTTTTCTCTCGTTCTTTTCCTTCTATTGAACACCTCCTGAGCACTGCTTTACAGATGAGAATTAAGCACTGAGGGGACTGTGATCTAATATTTAACCTCTAGTTATTCTAAAACGTTATGTATGTCATGTCCAGTCAAGATATGGTGCTCCTGATAATCTCCGCGCCATGCTCAGCCAACCCGTACACCACAGATTGAGGATTGCTCCGTGGCACCACCGGGATGATGCTGGCATCGCAGACTCGAAGATTGGAACATCCATAAACACGCAGCTTGTCGTCGACCACACCCCCCATCTCCTGCGACATCATGGAACATGTCCCGACAAAGTGATGCGACCAATGTGTGGTAGCTCTGACATACTCCCTCGTCTTCTCAATGTCTGTGAAGCGACCTTCTTCGGTTCGCGGCTTGAGCAGCGATGCAAAGGGCTTGAGCCGGCCCAGGCGCTTTTCAGTGAACATGACGTAGCGTGTGAGAATCTCTACGTCGAGCGGGTGCACGGGGATGCCCACGTCCAGTGCCATACCGGTGTTCTTGTCTGAATGCTCGTGCGAGCTGCTGTCGATGTGAACAGAGCCTCGGGGAAACGGGGTGGAAAGCATGACGACGACGGTGAAGTGATTCCCTGGGGCGCGATACGTGATATCTTCCGCTTCAAACGGCGCATACCCCGCAACGAACATGAAGCGCCCCGGCGACTCCGTTGGGCTGGCCAGATTGCGCTTGATGTACGACTGCCACGCCTTCCTGAAAGCTGGCGTGGCAATCGATGGCCCGGCTGGTTCGGACGCGGCGTCCTCCAGCAGCTGCTCGATCTCCTTCATCCCCTGCTCGTCCGTGACCTCGCTGAGGGCCATCTGCGCACTCGAGAGCGTCGAGCTTCTTCCGATCGGGCCTCCCTTGCCTTGCGCATACGTCTCTTCAGCTGCAGCGACTGCGCTGGGCTCTTTTCTGGTGAACGCATCGAGGGTGTCGACGTCGTCGCGGACGGGAAACACCACGCCGGAGAAGGCGTGGTTCTGGAAGTTTTCTCCAACATGCGGGTTGTCGACGACGACATCTATGCCTAGCCGCTGCAGGCGGGACTTGTCGCCGATGCCGGAAAGCTCGAGGATTCTAGGCGAGTTGATCACGCCAGCTGAGAGGATGACCTCCTTGCGTGCCTTGACGATGCTCTTTTTGCCATCTTTCCCAGTCACCAGAACGCCATCTGCAATGGGCACCCCGCCGGCATCGGCTTCCTTGAAGACGACTTTGTTGACAGTAGATCCTGTGAGAACTGCCAAGTTGGCTCTTGACCGAACAGGGTCAAGATACGCATTGGCCGTGAAGGATCTCTTGCTAGAGACCGGATCGACAGCGTCAAGATTCGTAATTGGGCCGCGTTGGGTGCCAGAGAAGGAATGGGAGGGAGAGTAGCCCAGCTCAGCCAGACTATCAATCCAAGTTTTGACCCACATAGCCTCCGTCTTCGATTCATTGACCGCCAGTTGAATCGGTCCGGATCCCTCGCTCGTCCCTCCCGCCGGGCCGTGGATAGTAACCGCCTTGCGCACAGCTCGGTCCATGGCCTCGAACCCCCAGCCAGTGTTGCCGAGCTCGGTCCAGAAATCGAGGTTAGATTGGGTGCTCGGCTGGAAGACGAAGCCGTTGATCCCGCTTGTGCCCCCGAGCATGCGGCCTTGGGCCATGGAAAGCGGTTTCGTTCCGCCTACTGACTGATAAAAGGGAAGGGGTCAGCCTCGGCGACTTTCAGGGTGATAGAGAGATTGATTTACCGGGAACGAAGTCTTGAACGCCCAATCCAATGGGCCATTTCGCAGCAGGGGCCAGCTGCCGGGCGTCTGGACGTGCGGGTTTGAGCTGTGGTCCTCTCCAGACTCAAGGACGGCGACCTGCAGATTGGGGTCTTCAGACAGGCGGGCAGCGATAATGAGGCCTGCTGTCCCGCCGCCGACGATAACTACGTCATATGTGGCCGAATCCATCCTGGGCTTGAGTGTATAGAAGGATGAGGTACCCTGTGTAGTGGATACTATAGATGAATCCTGCACCAGTGCACATGCAGTGCTTATGCTGGTCAGCATCTAATCAGGATTCTATATCCTGCCTTGTAATCCCTCTCCTTACTTATAGAAAAAAAAAAGGTAAATAAGAAGCAAAACGCACTATCAAAAATTTCACCTTAGTAGACGGCCGGAATGTAGGTTGTACGCCGGACTCCGTTCAGAACCTCAATACACTGTTCTCTGGGAGCTGGATAGCAGGGTAGCAGGGGGCAGTGCAAGCCAGGAGCCAGGAGCCCGGAAGCAAGCGAAGCGAAGCGCGTGGGGCTGGTTGTTCATGTTAATTAATTCGAAACTTAAAAAGCGGCTGTTTGACAAAGCTGAGAGGACGGGATAAATTCATAGGCTTAATATCTTTTATCTGCCCCGCAGGTATGTATGTAAAAATTTATAATAGATGTGCGCTCCCCGCCCCTAGTCGTTTCTGCTAACTCACTTGTTACCCCTGTCTTCCATGGCCTGACACTATTATTAGCCCCGAACCTTGACATTTGCTATCTTTGAGTCCTTGTTGATCATTGCGAGAGAGTAACTACTCGACCCCCCCCCTCTCCCGGCTTCGCAATTGAAACATACATCAGCACCTTCTTCAAACTCCACGACGTCAACTGTCTATCCACCACGAACCCTTTCGCTTCCCACAGCTTCTCAATAATTATCCTCCCGAAGCCCGCTCAGCTCAGACACCTCGATAATCACATTCCGCACCAGCCTCCAATGCCTATCATCCAGTCACCGCAGCAAACTCCAGCTCCCAGCTCTCAACATCCACCTTTGAGCAAATCAATCTGCTTCAGCTCCAGATACCCGTCCCGGAACCGCGAGAGTCTCTCCAGCGGAACATCGACAGGCGTCGCGCCCACGCTGGACCGGTCAATCATGCGCTGGTAATGCGACTTTGGCAGCACTTTGCGCAATAGTTCCTTTTCCTCAGGGACAAAGGCGGAGATGTGCGCTTTCTTTGGGGTATCGGGTCTTCATGTACTCCGTACAGAGTGAAGAGACCGATGTTTGCACCCGCGTCGATGAGAACTAACTGCACATGGTTCAAGTCGGGTTCAGCTTTTCGAGACAATCCATTGTGAAGGGAAGCCAAGAAAGTGTTTGGAGAAATGTAGTTCCGCACAGGGCTTAGCAGGCAAAAGGGCAATGCCGTACAACCGGTCTTGGTAAATATCCTTGTATATCAACCAGGCATCGCACTCGGCGCCAATCCAGACAGTCAGGTCCAGTGCGAGCTCGAGAAGCAGGGGTTCTGCTAGCGGCTTGTCGGTGCCGGGGGGATTCTGCAGGCGGGTTGCTGAGCATGTGGAATGCATAGAATCATATAAATACTCGTATGTATCTGCTGTGGCATTGAATCAGGAGACTGGAGGGATGTCTCCATGGTTGCAGCAGCAAGTCGCTAGAATCGAGAAGTTTGCGGTGTTTAGGCTATGTTTGAGAGATAACTACTAGATATCCCATCCAGACTAGTAGATCTGTACTGTTTTATCATGAAGCAAATAATCCCATATCGAGCCGGCAAACAGGGGAAATCGTTGAGCAGCGACGGCAGATTATAAATAAACGAGTTAGCTGGATTCTCATAGGCTGTGAGGCTGGTTCGCCTAATTAGGTAAGGTTCTCAGCCGACTTTATTCCAACTTCAAGTTCTTCCACTGCAAACCTCCAACACCGCAACAGACCTGGCCTGCTCTGCCTCAATCCTGCACCATGCCATCCTGGAGGCTGTAGCAGCTCCATGAAGGAGTCTCCGGTGTCTGGAGAATGAAAGATCCAACATGGGTGGGTGTTTCGTCAGCCACCGCTCCAGACCCGAAGCCACTAACTAACTTAACCCCCAGGGGCCAGCGGCGAGAGAGTGGACCAGTGCAGGGTTCAATTCGCCGATATGGGCACCTCTCCTCCGGCAGTTCAGCTGTGAAACAAACACTGCTGGATGCAAGCTAGCTGGATATTCATAAACTGATGAGCTGCAGGACCGCGGGCACGCAATCCACAGTTTTGGGAGCCCGGCCCGCAACCATGCTGACGCGGATTCCGGAGCTTTTTTTCTTCATATTAAATTATATTAATATTCCCCAGTTCAGCCGGATCCTTGTTTTTCCATTGCACTACTTGCTCGGCCCTCATCCTGCGGCCTTTTCTGCCCCTCCCCCGCCCCAAAAGCTGCCCCCCAGCGGACCGTACCACCCGCGGGTTGTACGTACAATCCAAACAATTCCTTATCATAAGCCGGGGTTGACCCCTAGATGCCGGTTGACTGGCCGACTCGGATAGCCGGAGACCGGATAATTACATTCTGCAGCTTATCCAAGCCCTGGTAAACTAACTAGCTACCCCTTACACTCGCTGCGTCATGGCATCGCGGGTAAAAAGACCCCGCCATCCCACCCCACCCTATAGCCTACGCAGACAACCACTTCAATTACAGCATGGGGTTGAGGAAATCGAAGACAATATGCAGTAAGCTTCGGAGCTGCCAATGCTCGGCATGTTGGCTCAAGCTCATGACGCTGGGGCGGTGGCTAGGAGACACGCCCTCTTAATAGCCAACTGATACCCCCCTGACTTAGGTTAATGTCAAATGCAAACCCGAGTTCCCAGAATCACACCCACTCTACCTCACAGCGTGTTAACTGGCTTCCTCTTCGGAGCGCTTTTAACAATCGATACACAATGGCAGACCCCGAACCGATTGCTATCATCGGCATAGGCTGCCGTTTTCCCGGAGACGTAGGGAACCCCGAGGATTTCTGGCGGCTGCTGAGCACAGGCAGCTCGGGGTGGTCGGTTGTGCCAGCGGACCGCTGGAATGCAGATTCCTTCTACCATCCCGATGGCACCTCTATCCAAGCATACAACTCAAAGAGCGGGTACTTCATGAGCCAAAACGTCGCAGACTTTGACTCGAAATTCTTCAGCTTTGGCTCCAACGAGGCCGACGCCACGGATCCCCAGCAGCGGATGCTCTTAGAAACGACCTACGAAGCCTTGGAAAATGCTGGTATTCCTATAGAGAGCCTCAAGGGCTCTGATACGGCGGTATATGCCGCCCTTTTCGCTCGCGACTTTGATCGGATGGGATATAAAAACCTCGAGGGATTGTCACAATTCCACATCACAGGGAATGGAGAGGCCATAGCGGCAAATCGCGTGTCGCACCACTTCGATCTTCGCGGAATCTCTATGACTATCGACACTGGCTGCGTAGGTTGACCGATCCTCGCAAAGTAATGACCACAGAGCTAACGTTTTTTTCTTTTGAAGTCTGGTAGCTTGGTCGCCCTTCATGAAGCCTGCACCGCCCTCAGGGCGGGACATTCTCGGATTGCTATTGTGGGCGGAACGGAAGTCCTATTGCACCCTGATCAGAACGTGGTCATGAGCGCAGGCGGGTACGTGAATCCAACTCGGTTTTGGAACTTTTATAGCTGGCCAACGCTGACTGCTTTTCCTCCAGTATGCTTAATGCAGACGGCAAGTGCTATATGTTTGATAACAGAGGAGCCGGCTACGGTCGTGGAGAAGGTGTTGCCACCGTAATCGTCAAGCGGTTAAAAGACGCCCTTCAGGACGGCGACACAGTTCACGCGGTGATTCGTAACTCTGGAGGCAACCAAGACGGGAGAACAAATGGGATCACACTCCCGAACCCGGATTCCCAGGAAGCTTTGATTCGGAGTGTGTATGCTGGTGCTGGTCTCGACCCGCACCAGACACCGTATGTCGAGGCCCACGGCACGGGAACCAAAGCGGGCGACCTCGCTGAGGCGCAGGCTCTGGGTCACGTATTTGGCGAAAAGCCCAGGACCCGAAACTTGTATGTCGGTTCGGTGAAGACCAACATAGGCCACACGGAGGCCAGCAGCGGTCTCGCCGGACTGATCAAATCGGTTCTGGTCCTCAAGAAGCAACAAATCCCACCAAACCTGAACTTTATCGAGCCCAAGCCAGGGTTGAAACTAGACGAGAGACAAATTTCGGTAAGTGCTGTCACCCAACTACATTCGCATAGATATTGTCGAACGTCACCATACTGACACCTACCAGGTACCTCTAGAGCTTCTACCTCTAGTTCCCGAAGGCGAAACGGGCGCCGTCAGAGTGTCACTCAATTCCTTTGGCTACGGCGGCACAAATGCCCATGTGATCCTGGAATCTTTGGAGCAGTTCCTCGCAGACAACAACACTCATCTCACGTCAAACGGGGTCAACGGGGTCAACGGGGTCAACGGGGTCAACGGGGTCAACGGGGTCAACGGGGTCAACGGGATCAACAGAGCCAACGGAGTCAATGGAGTCAATGGAACCAACGGAACCAACGGTATCAACGGGAGTCATGGAGCCCGAGGAATTGAAGCCGACGATGCGGCATCGGCATCGGGCATGCCGCTGCTGTTCCCACTGTCGGCTAGCTCAGAGGTCGCCCTCGATGCTATGCCGGCGCAGATCCGGGAGTGGCTTGCAGGCAGAGACGCTTCCGCCTCTGACTTAAAAGACCTTTCCTACACCCTCTCTTGTCGTAGGTCGCTGTTCAGGTGGAGGAAAGCCTTCGTGGCCTCCGACGTGGCGCAGCTTACAGCAGCACTGGATGGGGGAAAAATCTCCAAGACACGAGCAGCCCCATCAGCGAAGATCGGATTCGTCTTCACCGGACAGGGTGCCCAGTGGGCAGGCATGGGTGTCGAGCTTATGACGTCCTCGCCCATCTTCAAAAACTCCATCCAAGAGTCGTCTCGGATACTCGGGAATCTGGGTTGCGAATGGGACCTAGTACAAGAGTTGGGCAAACAAGACAAGGACGGGTCCCGGATCAATGAGAGCGAGCTTGCACAACCCACAACCACCATTATCCAGATAGCGCTGGTAGATATGCTTGCCCACTACGGCATCAAGCCCCAGTTTGTTGCAGGACACAGCTCTGGCGAGATTGCCGCAGCATACGCCGCTGGGGCCCTTTCACGAGACAGCGCAGTCATGGCGTAAGTCAAGATCCCTGATGTCCCCCTGATTTTAGTTGTTTCACATGCAGTATATACTGACGCGGATTCCGCCTCCAGCTCATTCATCCGAGGGCGATATTCTGCTGTAGCTAAGAAGCTGAATGCGCTGCCCGGATCGATGCTGGCCACGGGGTATGGCGAGCAGGCCGCTACCCACGCCATAAAAGCAGCCAACCTCGACAGCGAAAAAGGCCGCGTTACAGTTGCCTGCGTTAACAGCCCTGCTAGTACGACTCTGTCGGGAGACGAGCCTGCCATTGACTATATTGAGAGCATGCTTAAGGCCGCCGGCGTGTTTGCGCGCAAACTCAAGGTCGAAACAGCTTATCACTCGCACCATATGGAAAAAGTAGCCGCCTCCTATCTGCAGTCACTCGGAGACCTCTCTAGCAACGAGACCCAAAGCGACGTTGAGTTTTACTCGTCTGTAACCGGGGTCGCGAAAACTTCTGGCTTCGGGCCAGCATATTGGGTCGAGAATTTAGTCTCTCAGGTAGTTATGCAATCCTTTCTCAACTTGCCGTCAGCCGCTAACCCCTGTATCAGGTTCGCTTCAACGACGCCGTGACGGGTCTGGCCCGGAGCATGGCAGCGACAGGATCCCCTGACGCGGCCAATATCTTGATCGAGATTGGGCCGCACTCTGCACTGCAGGGCCCCATCAACCAGATCCTCTCAACCATTTCAGGATTCAAGTCCGCCTATGTGGCCCCGCTGTCCCGAGGCAAAAACTCAACAGACTCATTTTCGGCTGCCACAGCCCGACTCTTCGAGCTGGGGGCCAAGGTGGACTTCGAGAAGTGGTTCACTCAACCCCAGCACGTAGTCGACGACCTTCGACCGTACCCGTGGGACCACCGGGTTCAGCACTGGGCCGAGTCGAGGCTCAGCCGCGACCACCGACTACGCAATTTCCCGTATCATGACCTGCTCGGCGTGTACGACGTCATGAGTCCAATTGACGAGCCTCGCTGGCGGCATCATCTTAGCGTTCCGAGGCTTCCGTGGCTCAAGGACCACGTTGTGGATGGCATGGTTATTTTCCCAGGTTCTGGATATAGCACTATGATTGTAGAGGGCATGAAGCAGCTCGTGCAAATGCAGAACCCCGACTCCGAGGTCAAGATTGCCAAAACCATAATACGCGATGTGCGCATCGTCCGCCCCATCATCCTGCCTGTCGAGTCAACCGATGGTCCCGGCGACGACATCGAGGTCCAGTTGATTCTCAGCCCGTCCAAGGTAAGCGAGAATAGCCCCTGGTACACTATCCGGATTCTTTCCCTGCAGGCGGACCAGACGTGGGCGTCGCATATCTCAGGCACCGTTCGCGTCGAGTTAGAGTCTGCTCGCGCTTTTGGCAAGGAACATAACGCAGTTGTCGAAGAGGCATTCGAAGCACTTGAGAGGGTTCAGGCACGGGCTCAGGAGAAGTTGAACATGGACACTTTCTACGATGAGCGCAGAGCAGGAGGCAACGATTGGGGACCTAGTTTTGCCCTCTTGTCCGAAGCTTATATCGGATCCTGGGTTGCGCTCTCCAAGCTTCGGGTCCCAGACATCGCCCAATCGATGCCCTCGGGATATTTCCAGCCGCATCTGATACACCCGACAACGCTGGATGCGTCAAACCACATGGTTCCCGCCGTGTTCCACAGGGAAATCACCAATGCACCCCTAATGCCCGTCAGCACAGAGGAAGTAGTCCTCACCAGCCATATCTCAAGCAAGCCGGGCGACGAGATGATCATGGCTATGGAGCTCAAGGCCGAGGACAAGACTGCAGCCCGTGGAAATGTCTTTGTCTTCCAGCACGACTCTGCCACCGGTAAGCTGGAGCTCGTGAGCTCAACGAGAGGACTAGTGATGCGCGCCGTCGGCGAGGGAGCAAGCACGACCTCGTCGCTCCCGTTCGAGCGCAAACATAACTACCGGCTGCACTGGCATGACGACCCGGACCTCCTTTGCGAGTCTTCGTTCACGCGCCTTGTTCAACCACAAATGGCTAAGGACTCGGCGTTAGTCGAACAGCTTGGCATCATAGAGAAGGCCACAGCCATCTACCTCGACAATGTCAAAGATATGTCTATGGTGCAGAACCCTGACACCGCACCGCTGCCCCATCTGCGCGAGTTCTCGCGTTGGATATCCGAATTTGTTAATTCCGATGCTTGCCACAAGATCTGTAGATCTCTGGGTGATGATGAAAAAGCCGAAACGCTAGCCCAGTGCGCCCGCTCTGGCATTGAGGGCGAAATGCTCGGCTGTATTGGCCGCAACCTCCCCGGTATCCTGGCAAACAGCGTCAACCCGCTCGAGCTGCTTGCAACTGACGATCTTTTGGAGCGGTTCCACCACCAAGGGCCATTGACGCCGCTGTACATGCAGATGGTGCAGTACACGCGCCTGTTGACTAACAAGAACCCGCGAATGAACATCCTTGAAGTCGGCGCTGGAACAGGAAATGCCACCCTGCCACTATTTGAAGACATGGGCGAAGATACGTTGGACTTGATTCGGAGCTACACGTATACCGACATCTCGTCCGGGTCCTTTGACACGGCCAAGGACCGACTGGATAGGTGGAAGTCCGTTATTGAATACAGAACGCTCGATATCTCCAAAGATCCTGTGGATCAGGGCTTTGAGGCGAACACGTATGACCTGATCGTGGCTTCCAACGTATTCCACGCAACAAAATCACTGCGTGAGACCATGACCAATGTCAGAAAGCTACTGAAGCCTGGCGGCAGAGTGCTGCTTGTCGAGTTCAATAAGAGCACGGCAGGCGCCAGTCGTAGTCTCGGAACAATCTTTGGAAGTTTACCTGGGTAAGTAAACCAAGTATTAATCCCCTCTTGGAATGTGCTTTCTGACAAGTAACTAGATGGTGGGACTTCGTTGACGAGCGGAAAGATTCCCCCTTGCTGACTACCAAACAATGGCACGAGCTACTACTGGAGACCTCCTTTGGCGGCATCGAGTTTGCCTCTCCAGACTGCGACGGCCCGCTTGCGCGAGCGTCCTTGATTATATCAAAAGCTGTCGAGGAAAAGAACTCGGTCGACTCAACCCCACTAATCGACTCCGTATCGGTGATCTTCAACCCAGCCTCATCCATGGGACAATTGGCAAGTGATGCCCTCGCATCCGCATTCCGTGAAACTGGACTTTTTTCGAGTACTGGCTACACATGGGATGCTCTTCCCAACGTTGAACTAGGGGCCGCTGATGGTACCATTTACGTGGTTCTTGACAGCGCAAGCTCGTCCGTTCTTAAGAACCCCAGCCAAGAGATGTACGGCCGCTTTCAGAATCTTCTTGTCAATTGCAGCAACATCATCTGGATTGCCTTCCAGGAAGATGGCGGACCACAGATTAATCCCATTAAAGGCCTGGTGACCGGTCTAGCTCGCGTTGTCCGGCGGGAAAACGAAGGTGTTAGGTTCATCACTCTCGATGTCACGGAGCTCGTCCGCACTGGCGATGATGTCGGCCGTTTAGTCCAGAAGGTCCAGCGAGTTTCGCAACTACTCCTCGAGCCTGCGATCGATCTCGGTGATACGGCCGATGACGAATTCACGCTCAGCGGCGACAGACTTTTGATCCCTAGGACATATGCCGACAAGCAGTTCAATCAATGGACAGACCTCGTCAACGGCCGCAGCCACCTTTCCCCCCAACTGTTCAAGAATCCGGCTCTCCCATTGAGGATGGACATTGCCTCGCCCGGCCGCCTGAGCAGCATCCAATTTGTTCACGATACGGACGCATCTTCCCCCCTGGGTAGCGAGCAGATCCAGATAGATTCCAAGGCCTTCGGCGTTAACTATCGCGACGTTTTGTGCGCCTTCGGCCAGCTGTCCAACTTCATGGGCGAATGCGCCGGCGTTGTCACGGCCGTTGGGTCTGGCGAGTTCGTGCAGCGCACCTACAAGGTTGGTGACCGCGTTGTTGGCATGCAGGCCCAGCCGTTTGCCAGCTATGCCCGGCTGAGCGGATACCAAGCGCATGTCCTGCCAGAAAATATCAGCTTCGCAGAAGCGGCATCGATCCAGGTGGCGTTTACTACGGCGTACTACAGTTTTGTAAACGTTGCACATCTAGAGCCTGGACAGACGGTGCTGGTTCATTATGGCTCAGGGGGTGTCGGCCAGGCTGCTATACAGCTTGCAAGGCATTTGGGCGCCGAGGTCTTTGTCACTGTTGGTAGTGAGGAGAAGAAGCGGTTCCTCCTAGACACCTTCAACATTCCTGAGAGCCATATCCTTTCCTCTCGTGCCGCACCAAGCGACTTGAAGCGGCATTTGATGCGGCTCACAGGGAACAAAGGTGTTCATGTGGTTCTCAACTCGACATCTGGCGAGATGCTGGCAGAGTCGTGGGATTGTGTTGCCTCTTTCGGATATCATATCGAGCTTGGGAGGACAGATATTGACAAGAACCGATACATCAGCATGGCTCCATTCAAGCGGAACGTTTCGTTCGCCTCAGTCAATTTGCCGGTCCTTGCTGACGAGCGGCCAGAGGTGTTCTATCGTGTTTCGGATAAGGTCATGGCTCTATTTGCACAGGGAGTACTCAAGCCAGTCCAACCCCTCAATGTCTTCCCCATCGATCAACTTGAGTCGGCCTTTAAGCTCATCTCAGAGAGGAAGCATATTGGCAAAGTTGTGGTAGACTTTGCAGAAGATACGATGGTCCAGGCGATCTTGCCTTCACCGCCTGCTACCCAACTCAGGTCAGACGGCTCATACATCGTTGCAGGTGGCCTTGGAGCGGTTGGCCGCATACTGATAAAGCATCTGGCTGCACGCGGCGCCGGGCACATTATAACTCTCTCGCGCCGAAGGCTCGCCGACGAAGAGCGAGCCGCATGGGAGGCCGAGTTGGAGGCACTAGGAGCGCGGCTTCACATCTTGCAATGCGACATCACAGACGAACAGAGCGTTCAGAAGACTGCTGAGTATTGCCGACAATCTCTGCCTCCAGTTCGGGGACTCATCCACGCTGGAATGGTCATTAGGGTTAGTACAAACTTATATTGACGCCTAGACTAGGGGATTATAGGTAGTCTGTTGAGATCCACGAAGCAAGCTGACTGTGATATTAGGACCGCCCACTGGCTAAGATGACCAGAGAAGAATGGAGCGCGGCACTCGCACCCAAGGTTCCCGGAACTTTGAATTTAGACCAGGCGTTCGGCTCTCCAGATCTCGAATTCTTTGTCACACTGTCATCTATCGCTTCAGCCCTGGGCAACCCAGGACAGGCGAACTACAGTGCCGCCAATGCGTTCCAAGATTATTTCGCGACGCACCACGAGAGAACAACCTCAACTCGCTATGTCTCCGTCGATCTTCCTGTTGTCGACGAAACGCAGGCACGTGAGGCAATAGAAGCCGCGACCCGGAGTTTTGTCCTCCAAATATCTATGGTGTTCGACGTTGGAGAACTGCGGCAGCTTATGGACTACGCCATGAATTCTTCTGTCAAGTTGGACCCGCCATTCTTACATTCACTCATGGGCTTTGACAGGCAGTCGATGAGCAAGGGCACGGGAGACGACCGCTTTGCTGCCATGTTCCGGACAATTCCCCAGATGCAGGCCTCAAATCCCAATGAAGAAAACTCTAATGTTAAGCGCGAGGTTGAGCCTCTGCTCCAAGCTGCCACTAGTTTTGACGAGGCTGTCAACGTGATAACGGAGACGACGGTTGATAAATTCATCAGGTTCCTTAATCTTGAGGCTGATGATGTTGGGCCCCACCAAACCCTCTCGTCATATGGGCTTGACTCGCTTGTATCAATCGAGCTGAAGAACTGGATGGTGCGCACTTTTAAGGTCACCCTTCAAGTGTCGGAAATGACCAGCGCGCGGAGTATCACGCACCTGGCCGAGCTGCTGGCGTCCAGGTCCAAGATCGTCCCTGCAAACCTCAGCAAGCAGGCGCAGAACCAGGAATCGGAACGAGACGAGGCAGCTAAAACCCCAAGTCTTCTTCAGAATGGCTCCGCTTCTCAACCTGACGAC
This sequence comes from Emmonsiellopsis sp. PD_33, assembly GCA_032988165.1. Taxonomy (NCBI): domain Eukaryota; kingdom Fungi; phylum Ascomycota; class Eurotiomycetes; order Onygenales; family Ajellomycetaceae; genus Emmonsiellopsis; species Emmonsiellopsis sp. PD_33. Next base: position 94,650 of record JANTQF010000003.1, read on the forward strand.
ACGGACATCGAAGGCCTGGATTGCTGTCCCCTGCCTCCTAATGAGGCCCGGCAGCCAGTACCAGATCTGGCCGTCGCCCTGCAGAACCATGTCGACAACATCGCCCACTTTGCTCTAGGCGACGACGAAGTCGAGAATCTTCGCGCGGCCGTGCAAGACTTCCTGGCACCGGGCAGCACTGGCCAACAGATCTACCAAGCGATCCAGAAGGACGCCCGTGATCCAAAAGTAAGCAACTGGATTTCGAAACGCATATCCCAGGCCTACTACTTGCCCATGCGACAATCTCTTCAGTATGCCAGCTTCATGGTCATGGACCACCCCAGTCCCATTCCGCACACACAGGCCGAGCGCGCTGCATTGGTTGCCGTCACGGCTTTCCAGTTCAAAAAGAACATTGATAATGGGACGGTGGAGCCTCTATTCCTCATGGAGACGCCTGTCTGCCAGGCTCAGCTGCAATGGATGTTCAATACGTACCGTCATCCTCACGTTGGGATGGACGAGACAAGGAAGGGAGCCGGTGACTACTGTGTCGTGTTTAGACGTGGTCGACTCTTCCAAGTTCCCCTGCAGGATGGAGACACGCCCGTGTCTTTCGACACTCTAAGAGCCGCCATGACGGCTATTCTGGAGCACGTTCAAGATGAAGGGACCTGGGCAGGAATTTTGACGGGTGACAATCGCGATTCATGGGCAAGAGTAAGTAGCCTGTTAAGCCAGGTTCATGATCCGTCTCACCGACGAACATTTTTCCCTTTTTCCCTCAAGGTCTCACTAACATGGCATTTCAGGTACGGGACGAGCTGCTGTCAGTCAGCCCCGCCAACGCTCACTACTTCCAGACAATCGAGTCCGCCGCGTTTGCAGTCAATCTCGATGATAACAGCCCCACCACGTTCGAAGACCACGCAAAGCAAGGCAAGCTGGGCAACGGCTTTAACCGCTGGCACGATAAGCCTGTTCAATTCGTCATCTCTGCCAACGGCAACTCGGGCATTATTGTTGAGCACTCTTACCTTGATGGTACAACACCTACCGCCCTGTACGAACGCATGCATAACGCTATTGCGAGTTACAAGCCGTCCGCCAAGGAGCCGCCGAAAGCGCCAGCACCGGAGGAGATCCCGCTGATTCTTCCCTCAAGCCTTGACACACACATCGCCACACTTCGCGACCGGTGGCTTGAGGACAGTGCATCGCGCGACTTCGTCAATTACGAGCTCCCCACACTCGGCTCGCGCATTCTTAGCGATAGCAAGGTTCCAATCAAGGGCGTCTACGATATCCTCTGCCAACTAGCGCTTTACCTATATCACGGACAGCGCGTCATTCCAAACTGGCAGCCAGTTATGCTGGCGCAGTTCCACGATGGGCGGCACGACCTGGTTCAGATGGCGTCGAAACAGGTGCGAGCCTTCTGCGAGGCAGCCGCCGGTAGCGGCGAAGGCGATATACCCGCGCAGCACAAGCGCAAGCTCATGCTGATGGCGGCGCGGGACGTCAGCCGTCGGTTGCGCGAAGCCCAGGATGGGAAGGGGTTCTTCCGGCTATTTACGATCATGGAGCAGGAATGGCCGGCCGACGTGCCCAAGGCGAGCGTGTACGAGGATGCGCTCCTAATGAGGGGCATGGACTTCACAATAACGAACATGAACCATGGCACGGTGGAGAGCATAACGACGCCGTTGGATCCGAATGTGCTGAGGATAAGGTATACAATCTGGGATGATCAGTGAGTTTCCCCCTTTCATTCTCAACCCCTCGATGGTAGGTTAGCTGCTAACGTTGATTCGCTACGCAGTACGCGTATCAGTCTTAACTGCCCAACGGGGGCAGCTGAAAAACTCACTCGGAGCGTGAATGAGGCGGCAACCATCATACGGAAAATTATTTTGGCCAAGTGAGATATGTGTGAGCAATGCCGTATTCATGAGAACTTGGTATTTCGAGATTTCGTGGGAGAATGCAAGTCTTGTCGTTAAACGTTCTATTACATACGGCCATAGGGAGTGGAAAACCGGGCTTCCCGTCCGCTTAGCTGTAACTACTTGAGCCACTCGCCGGCCGGCTGGATCCCGGCTGTCGTATGTATATTATTTTTTCTTTTTTTCAATTTTCTAGATTCGCAGGAGGGATATAAAGAATCATCTGGTCCTGTAATTAAACATAAAGAGACAGTCTTCCTATTTTCAATCCTCTTTTCAGTTAGGAGAGGTTTCTCTCACTTTTTCCTGTTAGCATACCTCTCCTTTTTATCATCTACACGCCCTTGACGGGTTGAATTGGCTAGACCCTGAAAGCAGCGTGCTACAACTACAAGGTATCACCACAACACCAGAGGGCTACCGATTTTACTTCACCCGAATAAATAGTCGATATCTACTCCCACATTCCCCAAATCGCATTCATTCTATAAATATCCATTCAAAAGTCCTCAATCCTGGTGCCAACCCCCCTATCCGTAGCCAACGCCACAAGATCCCCTCCAACCACCAAATCCATCAACCCCAGCCCAACACTCTTGTATATCACATTCCCCTTCCGAATCCACTCCAACAGTGCTTTATCATCCTTCCCTATCTCCCCATCCCCCTCACCATACTCCCTTCCCCGCTCCTTCACCCTCTCCGCTTTAAGCATCATCAACTCCCCAATCTCCACTAGCTGCTTCGCATTCAACTTCGCCTGCACAATCTCCCCCGCATCCCTCATGCACGAATCAAGACTGTCAACTATAACCGCGCCTCCACGCGTGGGATGCCTATGATGCGGAAGACGATGGTGATGGTGCGGCTCAACCGCATCGAGCAGCACCTTCGGATCCAACTCGGTCATAAACGGCGTCACCGACCCGATTGCACTGATATACCTGCCCTTCCGCCGCCCATCACCCGCCGTCAGCAGCTCGCCGGGAAACAGCGGCTCGAGGGCCGGCGTGCAGCAGAATATGGCATCTGCCTTGCGCACGCCTTCGTGTAGCAGGCGCTCATATTCGACGAAATCGGGGCTGAAGGTGGAGAATTTCACGTCTAGCCGCCACTTGGAGTTGACGGCGGAGTAGAATTCGCGAAACAGGTTAGTGGCGCGCTCGAAGGAGCGGTTTATTATGTTCACGTGCTTTATTTCTGAGCCACGGAGGATTAGAGCGAGGCGGATATGCCAGTATGCTTGGAGGCCGGCGCCGAAGACGGTGATGGTGTGGACATGCTTGCGCTTGTTGAACAGTATTAGGGAGGCGAGGGCGGTGCGGAAGCTTGTTAATTCGCGGGCGTTCAAGAGGGCGGTCGGTTTGCCCGCTGTATCTAGTAGGGTGAGGTTACCGGGAGGGGAGGTGAGGGTTGCGGCGGTTGTAGCGTCGGAGACGCTGCTGCTATCTGTGGTTGATGGGAGGGAAAGGGAGCTAAGCTTCGACAGAGTTGAATCGACGGAGGTTCGGGATTCGAGTATCGAGGGGATGGATGGCCGGTGGGAGGATGAGGGTTCCGGCTCTACTGTAGGAAACGGCTCGACGGGGATATCGGGGACGGACAGGATCTTGAGTCCAATACTGCTGCCCGTGCTGGCGGGCATGAATATCGTAGTCAACCCATTGTTTCTGGTAATGGCAGTCCGTTGCGGCTGGTACTCCGAACAGCAGCCTGCTTCTTGGTTTCCGGTGGAGTATTCCCGGAGAGCATCTCCCAGGTTCTTCTGTAATTCGAGGACTTCATCCCGCGTTAGGGAAAGGAGAAGATTGTGGACGTCGGTCTCTCCCAGGACGGTGAGGGGCATGGTTCTGTCGAGAGTAGCTGTATACGGTCGTGGTTAGCAAACGACCCACCGTCTGGCATAAAGGTAGAAAAGTTTGCTCGACACACCAGCTATATGTAGTGCTCTAGATTCCGCCCCTCATCCACGGCGTCATGGCATTTGTTTAGGGCCTGGATGCTGGAATGTCCCTGGTGGCGGAAAACACGGAAGACGGGCCTGCGTGGACTAGCGAATTGATGTCGGCATCGTGCATGGAGAGATAATTATCTCCGCCGGCGTGGCTGCGAGGCGATGGAGAATCTCCCTGTAATATGAGTGTGAATATCAATATCAATCAATATCTTGTTCGATGTTTTTCTTGTCTATACATCAATAGCCAGATGCCCGAATTAGGGCTAGATGACGAAACAGGAAGTCCAAGCCGAGGTCCAACCTCATCTCAACTTCGACGCCAAACATAATTGAGAATAATAAAATTGATATTCAACAGGACTGAGAACTTGAAATTTTGAGAGAACAAAGCCTTTCGATTATCCTCATCGGCTTCTGCTCATCCCGCCTTGCCACCTGGGCAAGCTGCCAAGGCTCGTTGCCATCGGCGCATCGGCCTTGCTCGTATTCGTCTGCTCATCAGGCTGTGATGAATGGCTTCAAAATCTCCGTCCTCACTCCAATCACAGATTAGGTTCTTGTCAGGCGCCCCGCCGGAACGAGAGATGACGCTGATCGACGAAGGCCAGCGAGCTCCAAGGAGAGTTATCCCAATATTCTGCATCCAGCGAACACTTTCGTGAATATAAATATGGCGGCTGAAGCCCTCAATTCAGACAGAGGAAATTCTTCTACTCCGTAGAATAACTAATAAAATAAGTTACCAAAGGAGAAACCAAACCCATTAACTACTACCCAACAGCTCCCAAATATCAAGAACAATCACAATCATGTCCGAGCCCACCACCGACAACACCCTCTCCCAAGCTCCCACAACCTCCACCGCCTCCTCAACCTCCTCCTCCTCCTCATCCTCAACAGTCTACCACATCTACTTCACCTCCCCGGCCCACTTCCACTTCACCCTCAGCAAATCCCCTTCAAAGCGCGAGCCCCTCTACTACGTGCACAATTCCTACTTCACCCCCGGAAAATCCGACATGATCATGCACGCCGGCCCTTCCACCTCCGCCCCCATCGTCGCGCAATGCAAATTCGTCCTCTTCTCAACCGGCACAAAAATCGGCCTTGGAAACCCGGCGCAAAACAACGGCAACGATATCATCTGGGAGGACCTGACAAGGGAGAGCAAGGATCACTCTCGATACAGATATGAATTAGATCTGGATATGGAGGTTGGTCTTGATCTACCAGACACAGACACAGACACCGCCGGGGATTATGAGGAGGGGAATGGCCCGTCTCAAACCAGGATTAAGAATCATACCGGCCGTCGCCGCGCCTTCCAATGGAAGCGCACGCACAGCGTCGGCGTCGACGACTCGAAGCCTTCCAAGCTCTCGCTGAGCAATTATAAGCTTGTCGACGAGGGGACGGGCGAGATAGTTGCTGTGTTTGCGAATAATGGGTTCAAGAGCTTTATGAAGAAGGGCAAGTTGGAGATCTTCAATTGTGCGCTGGAGGGGAGGGGGAAGGGGTTTGAGATTATGGTTGTGATGGGGGGGTTGGCGCTGATGGAGAGGGAGAGGAGGAGGTCCATGCAGTGGAGATACGATCAGTATTAAGTGATGCATTTGGATGGGTTTTCGTGGGTTTTTTATAGTGGAGATGAAGGATGGGATGGGATGAGGTGGATTTCTGATTTTTGCACATGGCATTTGAAGCGCGTATACCCAGACTGGTTTTTATTTGGCTTTGGGCTATTGTGTCGTGGTGAAGTATAGATACAGAATTCGAGTTTTCTATATCTGTCATAATTAACATCAGCCGGAGTGTTGGCAAATTGCCTGGATAATCCCAAAATATTGCCATTTAGAAATCAAGCAATGGCATAAATAAAAAATGGATTTCGAAAATGCACACCAGAGCGTGCCTTCTTTATTGATGATACCTAGAAAAGTAGCATGCTAGAGGAGGAGGGTATATATTAAACAGTGCGTGTATGCGAGATGGAGAATAAAGGGGAAAAACGAAGAGACCAAAAATTCATCAACTCCACTCTAATGAAAAGAGCCAAAAGTGAGAAGAAGATAAAAGGAAATCATGACGTGAGCCACCCTAAATTTATATCCAAAAAATGAAAATAACTTGCCAAAGGGAATAACAATAGAAATATAAATAAGAAAATGAATGCGCAAAGGAGAATAATATGGTTATGAAACACCCGTGAAAACAAAAAGATAAGAGGTAGATGTTGCGTTTATAGCCATCACACCTACGACCCCCACATATCCTCGTCGCTCATAACCAAGTCTTCTTCATGTTGCACGCGCAGTCCATTCTGCTTTTGCCTCTGCTTCCGATCCCGCTTCGTGACTATATGGCTTGGCGTGATGGGCGTTATGGGTGTGAAAGGCATATAGGGACTATATGGCGTGTGCGGGATGCCAGTCCTTGGGCCGCCTGCTCTCAACATGCTTTCGCGGCGCTCAACAAACGTCGTTTTCGTTGACGGGGCAGTAGTGGGAGTATGGAACGCGCGGAATGGAAGTATGGAGTTGCTGCTACCAGAGCGGAGATTGAGGGGGGTGGGAACCTTCTGTTGCGGAGGTTCGAGAGATGGGGTCGGTCGGTTTGATTTCTGGAGTGGGTTAGGGGGAGGTGGACCTGGTGTGTAGATCCGTGGTGATAGTGGTTGATTTTCTGAATAGTGATTTGACGAAAGGTCTGGGGAGCCCATTGGAGGCGAGATTGGGAGATTGCGGACGGAAGTGCGTCGGGGTTTATTGCTGCTCATGGAATCTCGAGATCTAGAGCTGAGGAACGAGAGACTGGAGAGCCTGGATAGCTTTTGGGATATGGGAGATAGTGGGGAGGTCGGTTGCTGTTGTCTTTGCTGCTGGATGGCAGCAGGATCCTTCGCAGGCGGGAAGGCGGGTTGATGCTGCTTGAACCGAGTTTGTTGTGGTTGCTGAGGCAGTTGATGTCCTTGGGCCTGTCTGAGATGCCGGAACTCTGGTGGGCCCGTGAGGGACTCCGGAGAGGATGCGGATGTCTGCTTGGAGGGTGAAATAGCATCATCGTCGTTCGCATCGTAAACGGTCTGCGATTGGTTTGCGTCGTGTTCCATAACTGCGGCATAGAGCCGCTCCATTTCTTCCTGAGCTCTCGCTCTGTCTGCTTGTACCACTGTCTCGTCAAACGTCGCCATACTTCCATTTTGAGAGACTGGCGACACTGGGCCGGATCTGTTTGACCAAGGCATACTGAAGCTGGATTTTCCTTTCTTTGGGCTCGGCCACATATGGCTTTCTGTTCCGCTTTCTGGCGTTGGCCACACACTGTCGGCAGGGCCTACTGAGGTGTCGAGTACGGGTTTTTGCGGCTTGATCATTTCCATATCAAGGGTGTGGTTGGATTGCTGTGCACCACGACGTAATCTCCTCCCTGTCGTGCAGAGACAGCCTAGGAACAAACCCGCTATTCCTATGTATGAACCTACTATAGCGACGATATCTCGCCACAGTAAGCTGGGGTCGCGAACAGCGTTGGCAGAGAGGGGAGGGCCGTTCTCGGGAGGGGGGGCAGGTCCTTTGAAGATGTTGACCGTCCAGATGGAGACAGGCTGAGCAGCGACGGCGTGGAGAAGCAACAGCAAGCAAAAAAGGGACGCTGGGAATGTCGAGCCCGGAGCACACATGTCGCGATTCTCCCGATGTTATATTGTATCCGACATTCCACCAGCGATCGAGACTCGAAACAAATGCAGAAAACCCGTTCAGCTCTGTAACAAAGGAAGTAGCGATAGCCACCCCGGCGGGGTTATGTCAGATATAAAGATCCATGCGTCTTGCAAAAAGCAAGCCGGGCGATTTCCCACGGTTTGTGGAATCGCCTGCAGCCAGCCAGTGGGCGCAGCCGGGGTGATTGGTTCAACAAGGGAATCTCCTCCCGCGCAGTTGTGCCACTCGGCGTGGGAGCGAGGAGGGCAACAGAAGCAGGCGGCATGGTGATCATCGATTATCGGACTCATCGCAATGCTCAACCGCAAGCTCTTCGTCTGATTGATGGGCTCTGGGAGCTGGCAAAATGGGTCGACGTCAGTCATTCCTGTGGTTGGCCATTTGCTTCGATCGCAAGGAGGGGTATCAGACACCCCTGGAAGATGATTTGCTGCTCCTTAAGCGCCGGGGGGGAGGCTGGGCCAGCCAGTGAGCAGCAAGAGGACGGCATCCCAGATGTTATCCTGGCTAGCGGGCATAAATGGCTGGGGATGGTGAACGCTATTGGACTGGATGCCGGCATGGTTGCAGAAAATAGGTCTGCATCGGCATGGAGAGCTGCACGACAGCATGATCCCATCACACTAGCCTTTCTGCAGTCACATCCGTCACATTCTTGTTCGTGTTTCTCCAAGTCGAAAGCTGTTTCTGACTTCTGAGGCCTGGAGAGAGTACTCCGTAGATAATACACACTGAGATGCTTCTTTTCGGCTTCGTGCGTAGACATTGAGTATCACCCTGAAGAGATTTGGTTCTGGGATATATCGATGGCCTTGTTATAAACATCTGGATGCGCCTCCCTGCCAGGCGTTTCGTATCTCCCAGCCGCCGTTGAAGTCGTGGTGATTCGAGTTCGTTTCGCCATCACAGCCCCTCTAATGTGTGAAGACGTGTGATGATACTATTTAAGCGATCAACGGGCGAATCGAGATTTGCCTTTCGCCTCCCCCAAAATTTGCGATCCCAAGCAGTCATCGCGTGTGATTTGAAGCGTCAAGCGGCGAAGCAGAGGAGATTGACCCCTTTTCTTCGATCGCTTCGTGTGCCATATTTCCCTTGGACGAGTTGCATCTGCCGCCCAGTTTCTGCGGGAGAGAGTGGTAGGACGACGATGGAGGCCGGGGAAGAAACCGGATTGCACAGCGGAGCGCATTGAAGTCCAGTTTAGGACGAAGACTGTAGTCTCGATGTGTGTTCTGTGTCCCCAGATTATTCTGTCTCCGTCTGTCCCATCCCGTCGTCGTTGGTTGTGTAATAGTATGTGCCTTGGGAAGAAGCCTGACAGAAGGTCCCGTCCATCCAAGTTCAGGATGTCTAACTACATGTCAGACATCGGACATGCTTGGTGTATTCATCTCATCGTTGGACATCTTTCTGTATGATCGTGGCTGGGATGAACAGTGCTCGACCTCCGCATCGTGATTATGAAACTGACCTGGTGAGACAACCTCGAGTCAGCTAAACATCATTATATTTTCCCTTCTCCCCTGCGGGGCAGATCCTCTCGCGAGGCACAGAATCAGGGGTACTCTGTTCCCTATCCCTTCGGACTCAATTGGCGGTTGCTGAGCCCCGGCTAGACATCTCTATGTCTATGTTTTGCGCTGCTAGACGGCTCGATATGACTTCGCAGTGTTCCCCAGACGCGTTTCATGCACTCTCGAAGATAAAGCCAGACGATGGGTCTATATCAGAGAGAGATGTTGATGTCAGATTGAAGACATCCATATCAGGAGACAGCAAGAGACAGCGACTGCGCCTGCCACGGCCGGATGCTGCTTCCCCAACAATGGACACTATATGGATAAATACTCTCCAAGGTTGATATTGATATCTATCTATGCACAGCTTGTTGTCGCTCTCTTCGATGAAGCAGAACTCTTGATCTCGGCTGCGGTTGGAATACCGCGTATCGCTTGATTTCTACCCTCCCTTGGCTATACATACCTATTTAGTATCTATTACACACCTATACCCCTATCCCTCATGGGCAACAAAGTCTCCGCCGTCAACGGCGTGCGCTCGCCAAACTTCTACGAGCCGGGCAACGCAGTCAACGAGATCTGGGTGGGAGACCTGGAGGTTGTCTCCCGTCTGCCCTTTGGCGATTCCGACATGGCTCAGGCTGCCTGGCCAAAGAACGACTATCCCAAGATCCCCTGGCGGCCGTTTATTATCCCCCTTCGTGCTGCCTTCGACAGAGTCTTAAAGTCAAGGTCGTTGCCGTCGATTTCGCCCCCTGAATCCGGCTGGATGCCCGCCCTGCGCGACTTTGCCGATACAAAGCTATCCCTGATATGCTGGGTTGCGATGCAGATTCTCGCATTTCCGCTGCTTATGATTCCTATCGCCCTCCATCTCGTGCCACTGGACACCAGTACCGCTGACGATGAATTTCTTCCCTCTCCAATCCGACTAGATGACGGCGACGATGCGGAGACGGAAATCTGGATCATCCCTCCGCAGCAAAATGAAGAATCCGTTTACTCCCGCGCCTTTCTTGCTTCGGTTCTGTTTGTCCTGGGCACGTTTTTGCTTTACGGGTTCGACCATGGGCTTGATTTGAACTCGTCCCCTTCCGATGAATCTTTGGAGTCTATGTTTTTTAGCCGCGGATTACTCGGATCGGATATCTCCACGATATATACGGCATTGTCTGCAGCTTTGGTCTGTAACTCGGCATACTCCGTCGCCCGTCTTTGGTGGATGTATTTCGCGTCAAGATCCCAGAGCACAGAGCAGCTCGAAGTCACTGAGAAGGACGTTCTTGTAATTTCGAAACCATTGGATTCAACAGAGGAAGAAGTGGCTAACCTATTATTTTGATGAGGCCATCACCGGAAGCTGGTTGTCAATTGCCCCCTTTCCCATCCCTGGCCCCTTGACTACTATGGGACCGAATGGCATAAGAATTGGAGATTCTTTGGGGGTTTGTGGATGATTTCGCCCCTACTTCCCTCCTTATCCACATTATTGCATCATTGCTTGTTCCGTCCTTATTCTTGGATTCATCCGACATCTGGCATTCGCCGATTCTTGCACCTCTGTTCTACCCCATCATAGCATTACAGGGGATGCAGAGTTAGGAGCCCTTGGATCCAGGGCTGAAACCCGATATTCGCTTGGATATACTCCTGTCACCCTGCCAAGCAAATAGCCGTCTTCCCCCCTAGTTCTATGCCGTCGGAGTCGATACTAGGGCCATCGAGCGGATACAATATACCTCTGGTGTCATGGTACATGATTCATTCTAGATACCATCCCGCATGGGAGACGTTGTTGGTTATACTGTACATGTACATACTACACTCCTACGAATCCTATACAAACTACCATGAACCCTTGTCCCATAGTTCCCTTTTACCCCCTGTCCATTCCCTAACAGACCGCATGTCGATTTAAGTTCTGCACCAAGCAAGCAAGCAAGCACACTAACTTAACCAGCCGCCGTCCCATCCTTCCGCTGCCAAATATCCCTCCAAAACTCCCGAAACCCATACCTCTTCGCCGGATCCTCTTCATGCAGCCGCACATCCTGCCGCGGAGCCAGCCGCGTTAGAAACCCGCCATCGCCGCCCCTGGGTACATGTTTATGGCTAGACTCGTGAGCGCGCTCCGTGGCGCGCCGTTGGATTTCGGCAGGTAGGGAGGATGCCACTTCTGCGTAGCAGGAGAGGAGTTCGCGGTCGAGTTTTATGTATGGCTTTTGCGCGACGGGGGGTGCCATGAGGTTGTATGAGCGGGTGAGGGCGTTGAGGTTCTTTATGGAGAGGGTGTGGTAGGGTTGTTCGATTTTTAGGTAGTCGGGGTCGCGGAGGGGGGGGAGGCTGGGGAGGGGTGGGGGTTGTGTTGAGGTGGGTTGGTGAGTTTCTGTTTCTGTTTCTGTTTCGATTGCTGTTGGCGTTGGTGTTGGCGTTGGTGTTGGCGTTGTTTGTGTAGAGTCAGGGGAGGCATTGTGAGATTGTTCAGGTGAAGGGTTAGAAGATGGGGGCGCTCGAGTTAGCCTCCCCTCATGATCGATTTGGGTTCTATACTCAATAGTCGAGTCCGTGGATTCCACCGTTTGATTGTTGTTATTCCCATTCCTTGCACTCCCCAACTTCTCTTCCGCAACTGCATAAGCCCTCGCCCGCCGGATCTGAGTTTCAAGGTTCCCGCCCTGACTCGCGATCAACCGCGCAGCATGTCTCCTCCAATCGCTCCGTAACTGTTTCCGAAACCGGTCAACCTCCTTTGCCAACTCCTGCTGCTTCTCAATCCACGGCGGGGTAATCTCCTGTTTCTGAATCAACTTATTCATCAAATATTCGGTCGTGTCGATATACGGGCTGCTAGCATTGTGGTCACGTTCAACATTAACCCCCTTGCCGCGCTGGATATTCCGGAACTGGCCCCTCGCAATAGCATCCTCAATGCGCTCGTTGGCGAGAGAGCTTAGGCCGTGGGGCGTAATTGCGCGTGCGCTAGGTAGGAACCGCTCTTGTAGTTCTCTGCGCAACGCTTCCCGCTCTTTCTCGGACATGTTGGGGTTTTGACTGAGCGCGTAGGTTGAAGTGCGGTGGCGGGCAGATTCAAGACGTTCTCCGGAAGATTTCCGCGATTTTGGGGCTGGTTGGAGGTTTTTTGGGCCGGGCTGCGGAGGTTTGAAAGGGACTCGCATTGGTTTGCTGGCGTCGTTTAGCATGCGAAGAGAGGCGTCGTGGATCGACTCAGTTCCTGTCCAGGGGGCTGCGATAGCAATATCTTGGGTTCCTCTGCCGGCACTTGCCTATGGTCGTGAATTTGATAGATAATTAGTAACTTTACATAGCTGTATTGAAGTTGAGGCACAAATAAAGGTCCAGAAAGATATTCATCCCAACACCAACAGAAATATTTTACATACCGGCATATTTACAACCGAAAAAGCAGCAGCAGGATCATTTTTAAAAGAGCCTCCCGCCGTCGCTATCTTCTCTTCGAGCCTTTTCTTCAACTCTTCGGAGAAGCCAGCCTCCTGCATGTTTTTCCGGGCTGATTTACCGCCCTCCGTCATCGATTCCTCGGCCATTTCAGAAAGTCTCCTGGACATGGCGCCCTGCTCTGACTCTGCAGCACATTTTTTATTTTCTTCCTCGTGTCCTTTCTTTTCCTGGCCATCTTGCGCGACAGCTCGGGCCGTTGCAGTGAAGCCCCTCTGGATAACGCGGGGTTCGAGGGGTGGAAGACTGCGGAGTCGTTGAGCGCGAAGGCACGCGGCGCATCGATTAGAAATGCAGACCAAATCCCGGCGGCTGCCCATCTTGCTTCCTCGTCGATGTGGTGAACAAGAGCAGAGATGCGATGTCGAAGTAAATTCGTTCAGCATCGTCGTCTTGACAAATATCAGATTACGTCAGCAGGATTTGCCCGCAGCTCCGTCTTGGCATCGCCAACCGCCAGAAAAAAGCTTCGAGATCCAACCGCAGCTTCGAATTGACGAACGTCCAACGCCAATTGCAACACTATACAGTCTTCTCCGTGCCATTCCGCCTCCTCAATCTCTAGTCGAATTACCCGCAACCCCGCTCCCATTGACCGAAGATTGAGGGCGACTCTCCCCGCGGCCTCCCTCCTGCCCCCGACCTCCGCTTCCTCGTCCTACCGCCATCATGCCTCCCAAAGGTGCCTCCACGCGCGTGAAGCCAGTCCGTCTTCAGACAATCCCCAAGCTGCGAATTAAGAGTCCCAATACCCATCAACCGAACCCATGTCTCGCGGTCATGACGAGTGTTCTGAGTGTGTTCCACCCCCCTCCTCTCCGCCCTGCCCTGGTTGGGTTTCCGATACGAAAGCCTTCGAGAGTGGATTATATATAAACGGGAGAATGAAAGAGCCGGTATGCTAATTTGTGCCATCGTGATGTTTATAGGTTGCTGGGCCTCGAACAAGCATAACATTAGCGGATGTTTCGCAATCGAACAACAATTAAGAGCGTGTATGGATAAAAAGGTGCGTCTGGGTTATGGAAGCGCTCCTTTCTACGGGGTGAATGCGCAAGCTGATTTCCTCTTTTCCCGAAACTACAGAGACCAGATCCCAAAGCGAAGAGCACGGTCAACTACCATCTCATGCGGATGTTCCCGAAAATATCGGGCCCGAGAAAGAAGGACGGAGTGTTCAAATAGATCACCTTTTTTTCTGCTTTGGTTTCTTTCTTTTTTTCTTCTTCTTTTTATTCTGTATTTTATTATGCGGCTGCGATTTATGTTGTTTTATTTCCTCCATTTACAAACGGTTCCTTGTCGATTTTATATACGCCTTTAGACCTTTCACGAAGCGAGCGGAGGATGTCGTTGAGAGTGATCCTATGGTCCGACTTGGCAAAGTCTAGCTATGCCAGTCTGAGGATTGTGCGATGTTGCATACATATTGGAGTTTGGAAGGAGTTGGCCCCATGCCCAAGGAGAGATAGAGAGAAAGGGACCAACGGGATTTAAGTATCAACCGAAAGGTCGATACTGGCCCCAAGAAAGGATTGCTAACCTTTCTTCTCCTGTGTATATTATGGATTCAAATGGATATTGATCTATTCAACTCTATCATCGTGGCTGTTCTTGCGTTATCTGCTAACGAATATCGACCTCAGAGAGTCTGCGCCAGATCACTTTGAAAATCGAACAAATCCATCGGGACGGAACCTCGAAAAAAGGTTATTTGCTCCTTGGTATGAGAAAGCAGCTTCTTTCCCGGGAAAAAACGAGACAAAAACTAAACAGCACGGAATACGATACGGGAGACTAGCGCTCACACACGCTCAAACTTCAGAATCAATTTGTTGCTAGTTGGCCGAACGGTATATGCATCATTGGCCTCAATCCCCTCATCATCAACAATCTTGGTGATAAAATTCGAATAAATTGCCGCCACGAGGAGTTTCATTTCTAGTTCGACATGCTGAGAGTTAGATACTTCGGTCGACAAAAGCATGATCTGTGAAGAAGAAAGTCGAGGTCAACTCTCGTGGGCACAACTCACCTTGCAAAGCTAAATTGCTACCAACACACATTCGTCCTCCGCTTCCAAATGCCCAGAACCACCGCCTCATCTCCTCCAGCTCCGCGGAGTCCTTGGGCTGCAGCCATCGTTGTGGGAGGAATGACGCCGGTTCAGGGAATACATCTGGATTCCGGTGCAGAGAGTAGGCCTGTGCATTTACTCGAGTGTTTGGGGGAATATTGCTATATCCCGCCAGTGTGGCGGGTGGCGTTGGGGTTATCCTAGGCTGGATGCCCGGAATCGGGGCGTGAAGCCGGAGTGTCTCCAAAATGATAGCATTCAATAGGGGTAATGCGTCGATAGCTTTAGGGTCGGGCAGCTGTATTTCAGAGGCAGAATCCTCTAGAACCGATATTCTTGGTGAGAGGGTCGCCAATTCCTGTCGAAGCTCGGACTGTAGCTCTGGGTTTCTAGACAGCTCCCAATATAGGTAGGTGAGGGCGACTGCGCTGGTCTCATGTCCCGCAGTAAGCTGGTCGTACATCTCGCAGGCAATGTCCAGGCGCATCTGCTTTAATAGTCCCTTGTTGGCTTCGAGATCGTCCTTGTTCAAATGTTTCACCATAGATTGTTTAATTTGTTTGTATACTACGGGTTCGGAGGTGGGGTCTGTCGACGAAAGATACTCATCGGCTTTATCGCAGATTTCCACCCCCCAATATTCCATGTCATCGTTGGCTTTTTCGCACCACTTCGGGATCAAGGGGATGCGCAGAGTCCGGGCCCAGGCGGTAAGGTTCGGAACTTCTTGATGGTAGAATTCATATGGCTTCCTTGATTGGTATACCCGAAACCACTCCCTTCCAGCAGAGATATCTTCTAGAAAGTTGGTGCCGGATCTTAGACCAAAGATATATGCCGAGACTAAATCCATTGTCGTAGCATTGTTTAGCTCGTGGACCTCTACGGAGGATCCAGACTGGAAATTCCGCTGCAGAATCGGCAACAGGCGGCGGTATATGATAGTTTGAGATATGGCAGCCATATGTGGCGAAGCATGCAAGTATGACTTGGAATAGACATTGGACATCATACGTTTTCGTACAGAGTGAGGTTTGCTTCCTACCATCGAGAACATGCTGATCGTTCTTTAACCGAAGTCAGCTTGGGGGAATCCATAATGAGATTCGGAGCATGGATACCCACCCATAAGCACCGAATACACGCGGGTACCAGTCATGTTTTTCGAATCCGCCTGCGTAAACAGTTCGAATTCCTCCGTCCACACAGTTTATGGATATTTCCGAAGGCCCTAGCCTAACAATAGGTCCATGTTTTTCGTGGGCTTCGTGAACAGTTCTATTCCCCCTCATACGGAATCGGTTCCACAACATCCACGCTGGGGATATGGGGGCTGTGATATGGGCATTTGGGATTTTGGATAGGGGAGAAATGAAGACGGGATATACAAAGAACTTGTACAAGCAAATGACCGAGATACAAATAAGAATGATTGCGGGAGATATTAGCCCAAAGAATACCATTTTGAGCAATTTTGGGAGCAACAGGAACAGAATATATATTTGATGATGGTCATGGGAGTGCACCCCTTTCTCAGGATATAATTCCGCGTATACAAGTATAACCACAAGGGATGTTTTAAGATATAGATATGTGCGAGTCTAGTAATCAGACAGCGCACATCGACGCTCTGATGGAGTGTCAACTCTCCCAAAGTGGAAGTCGGGAGGTTGTTATCGCGATGCAGCTTATCTAATCTGTGCTTATCTTATCAGCGTTCTGCGCTAACCCTGTTTGGAAGTCACCTGATTTGGGTCCAGTCACGTGCACACCTAATTTCAGCCTCCTCAAACATCTCAACGCAGCCAAACCTCCATTGATCTGTTTTATTCCATTTCTGCGTAGAGTCAAATGGCGGCTGGCAATCTCTGACAAAAGTGACTCCTTCAATTGTGACTCGAATCTCGTCTTCCCTGTCGTGACTCAGGCGCCCAATCCACCTCCACTCAAGCCAATGACATCACTCGAGACTGCGGCTGAAACCCTAGCTTCCGAAACGCCCAGCAGACACCGAAATCTTATAAATTCACCAGGCATGGAAGCATCTGCCGGGTATTTACGCACTTTTATCAATATTTTAAAAAAATACATGCTATCACTGTAAACTTATTTCTACGAGGTTTTTGGTATGTTACCACAGCTCCCCTCAGAAATTATCTACCATATCGTCAGCTTTCTGCCCACGGCCAGCTGCATTATCAACCTTGCTCGATCCTGCAAACGACTGCACGAAGTCCTATCTGCGGATGACTACAGGATCTTTCAGGCCTTCGTACAGAGCCGGTTTTCCTCCATTGATACCCCTCCGCTCTGGGTCGACGCTGCCCGCGTCCTAACTTCACGTTCCCGAGCGTTCGACCGGAAAGCTGTGATCGGCCGATTTGTACTTCCGCCTCACAATGCACGCCGGGTCGGCCACCCACGGACCGTCCGGACCGACCACCCCACCCTCGGATACCGGCCGGTGATCGACAGCTACGAAGTCTGGTACGGAAATAGTTGGAAGGATAGGAAAGAGGTCCTCGTTTGGGGTGCTGGTGCTGATCTGAATATCCGCGTCAAGGATCTAGGATATCATGGGAGACCCAGCGAACGAGGATCGACGGACACGGATATCACACTGAATGGCAGGAGACAGAGTATTGAGAAACTCCAAGATGGCGTGACTTGGGCTATCTTTAATAGTCTTCATGGCGTGAATAGCTGGGATGATATCTCTGGGGTTCACGCTTTGCCTCCCCTGGGAGATACAGTCACCGATAGTGAAGATATCGTATTTGGACGGCGCAATGGGAGCCTTGTCCGGCTGTCTATTTCCCCCAGTGGAGGAACTAGTGAACTGAAAAAGCACTATATCACTGGGAGTTCAAATCTTGAAAAGACCGACATAAGCGGAGGTCCAAATAAAGTTCTGGCTGCCTCCCTGGACAGGCGATCAATCGCCTTTTACCGTGTTGACGCGGATGAGGATGAGGTTGCTCCGCTGGGTAACATAAAAACCACAGCGCATGGCTCCGCAAGACATAAATGCTCGCGCCTTTTGTCAGACGAGAAAATTGCTATTGGATCTGACGGAGCCATTGATACAATATCTGTTTTCAACATCACATCAGACGCAATCACAAAAACTCGCGATATCAAGTTGGATATTTTTGACGAGACTGGCTTGTCGAAAAAGACCCAAGTATACGCTATTGAACCATTACCAGTAACATCACAAAGTGGAGGAAACGTAGGCGATCTATTTCTTGCAGGCTGGGAGGATAGTAAAACTAGGTACGAATCCCCCTCTTCTCGCCGCTCCTGCAGCTACTCCTAGCCTTCTTTCCTATGTTCTAGCTAACCACTTTCAATCCCATGACAATAGGCTTCATGACCTCCGCTCCCCAAAACCATATGTCTCACTATTCGTAGACACGGTGGACGACGGGCCAATCTATAACCTCCAACCAATAGGCCAGGAACGCTTCCTCGTTGGCAGCGGCGTCAACGCCCTCGTCAAAATCTTCGACATGCGCATGCCGGGAAGATACTCCTACATGGACGCATATCCTCCCATGAACCCCCAACCCAACGCAGTCCCAAACCATACAAACAACAATAATCACCACCACCACCACGACACCGCCAATCTCAAAGACTCCCTCACCTACCCGCGCAAGGACATCTCAATCTACCTCTCCCAGAAACCCAGCCCAAACTCCCGCCTGCCCCTCCCCCTAACCCGCGACCGTCTCCGCTACCGAGGGCCCATCTACACCATGTCCCTCCCCTCCCCCTCCTCTTCCACCCTCTACGTCGGTGTTGAAGCGAACATCATCTGTCTCGACTTCGCCTCCACCGACGACCTATCAGGTCCCCATCGATCATGGTACGACGAGAACCTCGGCCTAGGTCTGAACGTGGACGCAGCGCCCGATTACGCGCGGGATGCGAATTCGCAACCCTTTGATCTGTCGTGTTACGAGCGGCCGCTGCCGGAGGATCAGGGGAGGGGTGTGCGGTTGATGATGCAGGATCCGTTTTATGCGGCTGCGAAGAATGGGGAGATGTGCGCTAATGATGATGCGAGGGTTTCTGGGTGGGATCGGAGATGGTTTCAGCCGTGGATTTCGAGTAATAAGAAGGTGAAGGGGAGATGGAGGAGGGTGTGAGCTGGGGATGATAGGTGAAGAGAGAAGGACTGAGAATTTTGGGCTGATTGGGTGATTTTATGATTTTCGAGCCTTTTTGGAATTTTTGGCATTTTTGATATATGGTTTGTCTACTTCTCTATTGATTTTCTACTGATTTCCTTATTCTTTTATTCATTTTTTTATGTCTGGATGAATGATTGATTCTATCTATATACGGCGCCGGGGCAAACGGACGATTTTGTGAAAGAAACTTAGACTATTTCCCTCCCCTACTAATACCACAAAACATCGGGAAAATATTTCAAAGCAGGCGCTTAGTTACTTAATTGGAAGTCCAGTTGCACCTGTACCCCTAATGATCGGTTTCATCGTACGATTTTAAGCGGCCACAAGTGCAATTGCTGGCTCATCTGGGTAACTCAAAGGGGTAGAATAGACGCCAAGGAGAGAGACATGCCATGCCGTTGTTGTCAAATCACATCAATATCTCCGTAACAGGTTCGAGTGATGATATTTGTTCTTGGGACCTTCTAAGTTCTATATATACTAAGAGGATAGCTCTGGAAATCAAAAGGGCTATTGCTTGCTGGCTGGCAACGAGAGCAGCCCTTCGTTTATGTGCTGCGATGCTGAGAAATTTATTCTGGGTACTCAATGGAATAAAATGGGAAAGACACTGTGGAAAAAAGGAAGATTGAATCAGAAAGAGATTGGAAGAGAAAACAGAATTGCTAAAGGAAACCAGTAAGCTCGAATTACAAACAACAAACACCGTTCTAGAAAAATAAAGGAAATGCAGCTTTTCCCCCCCGTTGTTGTCGTGAGACGTAAAGATGTATGTATCTGTTCTTGACACTGGTCTAGTCCTCGAACTTGAACGACTTTCCTCCCGAGATGTCAATTGGCCCGCCACGGTACGAGCCGCGCTTCTTCTTGTTCTTCTCCTTGGTGAAGCCCTTGCCGCGGGTGACGGAGAGATCTTTATGGGCGCGTTCGGCGTATGCATAAGGGATGTAGGTGTTGGATGGATGGTCGTGTGGCTGTTCACTGAGCAGTGCTAGGGGGGTTGGTTTCGCACCGGAGCGTTTGACTGGTGGGGTATCAACTCCTGGTGTCGAGACGGGGGTGGCATTTGAGTCGGATGTCGAGGTACTAGAGATGGCCTTCTTGGCTACAGTTGATGCTGATTTGGTGGCCGATTTCTTATTTTGCTTATTGCCGGCGGATGAGCCGGATGATGAATCGGAGGACGAGCCGCTGGATGAGGAGTTATCGGCGAGGGTTGCGCTGGAGTCAGCGGGCTCTGCGGGGGTCTTTTTGCCTTCTTCATCATCGGACGAGTCAGATGATGATGACTCTGAGTCGCTGGAATCGCTAGAGTCGGAATCGGGGAGAGGAGTCTTGGCGGCAATGGCGGCATCTGACGATTTGGTCTTGGTTGACTTCTTTGATTTGGATTTATTAGATGAGGATGAAGAGTCTGAATCTGAGTCTGAATCCGAGCTCGAATCGGAAGAGGAATCAGAAGAGGAATCGGAAGAAGAATCAGAAGAGTCCGAAGCGGACGAAGATTTGGCTGAGGCGGTTGGTTTGGGCTTTTTCGCGTCCGTAGCTAGCTTTGTCCGTTTTGCTTGGGGCTGGTTGTCATCCGAGTCGGAGTCAGACGATGAGGAACTGGAATCATCATCCAGTTTGCGCTTCAGATTCTTCGATTGAGTTGTTGGAGCCTGTTCTGCTTGCTTATCCTCGCTATCACTATCGCTATCATCACTGCTATCACTTTCAGAGGAAGAGGAGGAGGACGAAGAGGACGAAGAGGAAGACGAAGAAGACGAGGAAGACGAAGATGAAGAAGACGAGGCATCCCCCATCTCAACATCAGAGTCGCTGGAATCGGACGAGCTCGAATCAGAATCGCTGCTGTCGCTGCTGTCGCTGTCCTTGCTCGACGCCTTCGAGACAGGACTTGCAGCTTTTGTTGAGCGATCCCAGGTTTCGAAAAGCTCAATTAAAGAGGGCGTATCCTTGATTCCGGAGCCATTCACATTCCCCGCAGCATTGGCAATCGTTTTGTTCTCTTTCTGTTCTGTACCGAAAGCCTGGCTGGTCTTCTTGAAGCCGTAGGCGGTAAGAAAGCTATCGACTGCAGCGAGGAGGGCGGGAGGAGGATTGGCCTTTTTGGAGGCTCCTGAAGTCTTCGCATTCTTGTCCTATTTGGGTAGTTCTGTGTCAGAACTGCTGTATAAAAAGCCCACAGGGCGCATTGCATTGAATCAACCAACCTTTGCGGAAGTAGTCTTCTTTACCGTAGACTTCTTGCTAGATTTCGACGACTTCTTGACATCTTTGGAGCTCGCCATTTTCCCTGGATACTACGTTACAGACACACCGGGAACCTGTAGACGTTGGCAAGATGGCGAGGTATGCGCGGAGATCTTGAAGCTGAGATGGAGCAGCTCGACATCGAAAAAAAAAACTAGCGTGGATTGGCGCAAACCTTCGATGGCAGCCACGCTAGGCCAGGACAGGCAAGGCGCGTTCCGGCCCGGCTGACATAATAGATTACTAGCCGTCCCAGCCCGCGTATCGTAATGACGGTATCTTGGTGCATCAACGTCCTGTTTGGGAAACTCCGGGGCTCAAGACCACCATCTCACGTCAATATCAACCGCCTCCTCGACCACCCGTTCGCGCACCGGTTTGCTGCGTCCTTGTTCTCACTGAGCACTACTTGACCCCCTTGCGCGGCCCTGGGCTGGCTCACTGGCATGCCTGGATTATGCCCAGTGCTCCAATGACCTATCCTAAACATCTTTGTCCGGCGCCCCTATCATGAACGGCCGCGAACGCCCGCGAGGCCTGCCTCCCAATGTCTCCCCCCCCAAGGAACGGCGGCCTATGGGCGACTCCCGCAATGGCAGCGGAATAGCGCCCGGGTCAGGCGGCATGACGAGGGCGGAGAAGTTCGAAGACGAGAAGCGGAGAGTGATCCAGAGCTGTTTCAGCAAGCAGGACGCGGATGGTTCCGGTATGTCCTCACAAGACTGTTCTGCTCCAATTGGGATATCCAGTATGGGTGGCAGAGAATCCCGGGGCGGAATTATTCAGATATGCAGCTGGCACCTGCCGGGCATTCCGCCCCGATGCCTACCTACTCTACATCTCATCCTCAGACAAACCATTCAGCGCTAATATTGGCTATTTGTAGCTCTGGAATCATATATCACACATATACGGATTACCGAAGATGCGGCCTATCCATCCACGCCTCCTCCACCTAATTCCCCCCCTGAAAACAAAAAGCCCCGCTTGATTATCGTTTCCGTAAGAAAGTCCGGAAGGGTTCGCATGCACAAGGCGAGGGAGAACAATGATGGTTCCTTTTCAATTGGCAAGACGTGGATGTTGGACGACCTATCCCGTATCCAGACCTATGAACACATGCCCACCTCCAATCCAGCCGATCAGCAGCAGAAAATGTGGGCATCTAATGTCGGGTTTCTGGTGACCATAACCAAGGGCTATTACTGGCAGGCTGCCACTTCAAAGGAGAGGGACTTTTTTATCGGGAGCTTAGTGAAAATATATAAGAAATACACTGGCGGCAAGGTGCCGGAGTTACTTGGTTTTGATCCTCGGGATAGGGATACGATTGCTGGTTTTGTATCACCCAGCCAGCCACCTGGTCCGTCTCCTGGGGCGCGGGTGCCTCCTCCAGCCCGCCAAGATGGCGCTGGCCCTCGCCCCAGGTCTCCGCAGACAAAGTCGGAACGGTCAAAGTCTCCCTACACTAACCGCCTTCCAAGTCGCGACGGACCACCCAAAGAACCCAGAAGGCAACCATCTCGAGAACAATTCTTGCGCGGCCGACCAAGCCAGGATGATGTTCAGAGGGCTCGCCCTCAATTCTCTCCCGGAAAAATCCCCCCGCAGCAAGGAAGTCGCGGTGATCCTTTGTCGAAACCACCCGACCCCAATACGGCCGTCGAATCTCCAGTGCCATCACCATTACAAACTACGCAGGCTCCGCGAACGCGGGCACCTGGTATATCTCCTGCACCAAACCCCCTATCTAGCTCCACGGGCAATCAACCTCGGCCGCAGTTCAACTACGAGAATGGATTTCGTCAGGCACGTGTACAACACCCGACAGACAATGGCCGATTTACTTCAGGGTCAGAACCCCTTAAAAATCAACCGCCACCATCGGAACCCCCCCAGGGACCCATCCCACGCCGCCCCATTGTTGCTGCTAAAGGTAGTTTCGAAGACCAGAGTAGCCAGAGTGAGGATAAGTTTGTTACACCCCTTAGCACTCCGGACCCTCGGAAACTTGAGACCCGCCAACCTTCTAGAGGAAGTGAGAAATCTGTTGCCGGTCTTGAGCCGTCTACTACACAGCGAAATGTCCCATTCTCCCTCCGGCCCGGTTCGGGAGATTTTACCAACGTCGTCAAACCCATTACTCCAGCAGCGGATACATCCAAACAGTCAACGAAACCCTCGTCGCCTGAAGGGGACGAGAGCCCCATTGTACCTGAACCTTCTGATATACCCAAAATGCTGTCATCTCCAATTAGTCCGATTACCTCCGCTGACTCACCTGCGGCTGCTCCCGATAAAGAAGAGGGGGAGACTCATCGACCAGGTCTTGGTCCGATGGTGAAAAAGAAGCCAGCTGCAGAGCTTGCTAGTACTTTACGGAAAGCAGCCAATGCATACGGTGCGTTTAAGCCTCGAGCAGGTGGCGCTGCGGATAGATTATTGGCAGACAAGAAGAAGAACGAAGATAAGTCAGACAGCACCCCTGGTGTATTTCCAGGGTCATTGAAACGAGGAATGACAAATGATTCCATGATGTCAACTGCAACGGATTCTTCAGCAAAGGGAATAAAAGAGCCCACTCCAGCCGCCCCTCCAGTCGCCCCTCCAACAAATGAAGTACCAAAAGTACAGGTGACTGAACCCGCTCCTCAAGCAGAGGCGGAGAAAGTGATCCCGAAAGATGTGACCCCTGAGTCTCCCCCCTCAAAATCAGTTACCTCACAGGGAGAGCGTCGGCGTCAACGTCGTCCAGATAATACAACAAAATATTGCACCGCTCTTGGTATCGACCCAGCCCTGTTGGAAGGCAAGGGAGCCTACTTTGACGATATATTAACTGACATTGGATGGGACGGGAAACTGAGTGAGGACAAACGGATCGAAGACCTGGAGGCCGACGTCCGTCGGGAAATTGGACGGGTACAGGCGAGCAGTTGGCTGGGTCATCTCGAATTACAGGAAGGAAAGGTCGACCAGCTTGCAAGACTGTTTGACAAAACCATCGCAGAGTGTGACGAGTTGGATGGTCTTCTGATGCTGTACGCTCACGAACTCAATGTAAGTCCCGATACCATGTCACAGCCATCCGTTTCCATGCTGACAAGCTTTAGACCCTGGCGGATGATGTCGCGTACATCGAAGCGCAGTCGCAAGGTTTGCAGGTCCAGACGGCGAACCAAAAGCTTCTGCAAAATGAATTACAGAATCTTCTAAAGACGATTTCAATCTCCTCTTCCGATCTTCGACCCCTCCGGGAAGCGTCCTTGAGTAGTCCAGATGGTATACAGGACGCAGAACTTTCTCTTTCGACCCTATACAAGGCTATGGTGACAATCGACCCCGACATTCGAACAAACCAAAAGCGATTGGCTGATTCTTCCGGTGATCGTGGTGGTGTCGGGGTGTATGCCAATACCGAAGTCGGACAGATGCGAGCAGTAAAGGAGAAGCAGGGTGAATATCGGAATGAAGCTCAGCAATTCTTGCAGAGATTGAAGCAGTATATGGGATTGTCTTTCAAGATCGCGGAACAAAAAACAACCGATGCAGTCGCAAGTTCGCGGAAACCATCTGGAGGCTCTACAAAGATCGAACCGGGTGCTCATGGTCCTGCAAGACAAGAACTCTGGATGTATAATGCATTGATGCTTTTTGCGCGGGAAGTTAGCGAGCCTCAGTGGGCGGGAATCATCAATCTTTACGAGCAACAGATGAAGAAGCCATACCAAAACGAGTTCAGAGACAACACCATGGCATGGAAGCGTGAAGCCCGGAAACCCACCGGTGATGAGCAGGAACTCTTGTTTACGCATCAAGAAAAGGACCGGGAAGGCGAAGTTCTGACTACCGCGGCCCGGAAACTAACAGTCAGGCGGGGCAAAACAGTCCGTGTGCCTGGTGCCGTACGATCGCCTGCTGTGGATAAAGCGGATGGGAAAATTGAACCCTATGAAGCTTTTGCCAAATCGCTGGATGATACGACGCAGCTACTTGCGGAGGAGCAAAACTTTGTAGTGAGATTCTTCCATCTCAACTCACTTTCGAGTGCCGATTTCCCGGATCTGATTGCTGGTGATCGGCCTGAAGACCGAAGACCGCCAAAGGTCAGCGTCAACGAGTCGTATGACCCCGATCGTGATATGGCTAAGAGAGTGGAGCAGGTAATGGATGAAATATTTTCTCCTTGGGTGACTGATATTCAAAACCTTGCAGATTGGGCACTTAACGGCGATCCTTTGTAAGTTCTCCGTCATAAATATTCCAAAATTATCGCGTTGGCTAACCTAATTATACAGGCAAGGAGTTGGCGTGTTATTCTCCATGGAGCGGAAGCTCTCCGCATATGATGAGACGAACCAAGAATTTATCGTTCGCAACCTTCAGAAGATACATTCTCGCTTTATGGGCCTTTTCAACCGATTCGTCGACGAACAGATCCGTGCAATCGAAGAAACAAAAGTAAAGGTCAAGAAGCGTAAAGGTGTCATTTCATTCATGAAGACCTTCCCACTTTTTTCTGCAACGATCGAAAATATGATCACACTGCCATCACAAGAAACGTACGATATCCGTTTTAGCGTAAATGACGCCTACGAAAAGATAAACCGTGCCATGTGGGATAGTTTAAAGTTTATCGCAAAGGAGGCACCTGGCCAGCAAGCCGCTCCATCAGGCGCCATTGGCGACCCGGAAGACAAGGAAGCACTCAATTATCATATCCTTCTGATCGAAAACATGAACCATTACATCGAGGAAGTTGAGGCCCGTGATAATCTCATATTGACCGAGTGGCAAGACCGCGCACAACACGATCTGCGTGAACATTTGCGACTGTACACCGACGCCGTAATCCGCCGGCCGCTTGGCAAATTGCTTGACTTTATCGAGTCGACAGAAACGCTGATTCAAACAGCCGCGACACCCTCCGACGTCGCTCTCCGCCCCAGCCATTCCCGCATCATCGTCAAAAAACTGCTCACTTCGTACGATCTCAAAGAGCTGCGGCGTGGGGTTGATGCGCTGAAGAAACGAGTGGAGAAGCATTTCGGCGACGCTGATGACCCTGGACTCACGCGTAGCTTGGTAGTGAAGGTGCTAAAGGAATGCGAGATACGGTACTCCGATGTGCATGACCGCATGCGGCATATCATTGCTCAGGTGTATGAGGGGCAGATGGAGATGGAGTGGCGGAAGGAGGAAGCAGTGGCTATGTTCAGGAGATGATTTGGGAGTATATAGTTTTTTTCCTGGTTTCATGAATTGGATATGGTTATATTGGCGTCTTTTGTGTCTTTTTCTTCGCTATTTCCCCTCCATCTGCATACTTCCAACTTTCTTCTGTCTTTTCTCTTTCTTCGATTCTTGTCCCTAGTTTAAGATCATTCCCACCTTTCCATGTCCAATTGGCATTTCCGATTTTCTCCCCAAAACAGCCAATGTAAAATATGAACTGTTCAAGTTGAAAAGGATTAATGCGAACAAATAATCAATGGTGATACACGAAACATAGAAAACCCTTCTGCTCTATTTTACTTCGCCGGCCAAGAATAAGTATGTCCTAGATTCGTACAGATACAAAACCTGTTTATCATTTATTTACCTCCACCCTTTGTTCCAACACTGGCGGGTGCATGTTCTAGTTAGTCAAATCCCTGCGTTCTTTCCACCGCCAAAACACCACACCAACATTCCAACAACCTCCAAAATTCCTCACACATCTCCCAAACCCGATCTGACATTTTGAACGAGCTCCCCAATAGGAGAGAGAATGCGGCTATCACAGGCCGGTCCCGCCGCTTTCTTGGTGTTACTCCGGCTTGTGGCTGGGGACAGCGGTGATGGGTGTGGAGCCGCATCCTCTGTTCCCGACTATTTCCAGACGGAACCAGGCCCATTTGCCGGTACGTGGTTCTTTGATATTGTATATTGAGTTGTTTTCCCTTTACTCCGGGGTTTGCTGTGCATACTATCTCTCGCAATCTGATCTCATCACTGTTTGTGTGTGAGCTCCTGTTTCATGGAACAAGACATACACGGAACATTTGTTTTCGCGAGACATTGCCATGATATTTAAGTAGATATTGATCTGATTGATATATAGGACCCACGAAGACCGGGGCGCACCCGTTCCTGGCACACACAAATGCTGTTGGGTATGATTTGCCCAGCTATGTGCCGAATCGGCCGCTACATACAACTGTACCTATCCTAGGGCAGTCAAGGGACGATAGCTCTATTTTCAGGCGTATGGGGAATTTGAGGTAGGTTAAACTACCTTTTGCTTATCTATCAAGACGTATAAAACCAACTTGGCCTTGGTTGGATACTATGTTTTCAATACCTCGGTGGCTTGATATTCCTGCCACATATCCAAAAGACCCGGGTCTACGGATGTGTTACAGAATATTCCCCGGTGATATTTATGGTCAAACACATACTAGTACTGATACTATTTAGCCCGTACTCCCCCTGTCCCTCCGGATTCGGTGTGGAAGAATATTCCCTCCCAGAGGGCGCAAACATATCGCAAGTCCACCTCCTCCATCGACACGGCTCGCGATATCCAACCGTGAACTCCGGTACAAGAGCATGGGCCGAGAAAATCCTCGCCAACGCCGACCAATTCAGCGGCAACCTCTCGTTCCTTCGAGATTGGTCGTACCTCCTCGGAGACGAACTCCTAACCGCCAATGGCCACCTCGAACTCTTTGAAAGCGGTGTACTACACTACTTCAACTACGGCAGACTATACGATGCAACCAAACGCCTGGTGGCGCGCACCACTTCACAGGTCCGCATGCTTGAGAGCGCAGAGTATTTCCTTGCCGGATTCTTCGGTCTTAAGTGGGCGGACAAGGTCGATCTGGAAGTCATCATCGAACATGACCTATTCAACAATTCGCTCGCGGGCACGAAGAATTGTCCCAATGGAAACAACCGCACTCTCCTGCCTGGCTATGCCGCTAGAGATATTTGGCGGGGAGTGTATTTGAAGAACGCCACCGAGCAGCTTCGCAAATGGTCTGGTACCTATAACTGGACGACGGACGATACTCACTATGCTCAGACTGTGTGCACCTACGAGACTGTCTCGCTGGGATCTAGCCCCTTCTGCACACTCTTCACCCGGGACGAATGGATGGGCTTCGAATATGAGGTCGACCTGACATATTCCGGCACCAATGGCTTCGCATCGCCGACCGGCCGGGCTGTTGGTATTGGCTATGTCGCGGAATTCATCGCAAGAGTAGAAAACCATCCCGTCAGCATCCACCCCGGCCTGTCGCAGGTAAATATGACTCTCGACACCAGCCCAAGCACGTTCCCAACAAACCAAAGCCTGTATCTCGACTTCAGCCACGATACAACCATCGTCTCCATCCTGACTGCCTTTGGACTACGGCAATTTGCACAGGAGCTCTCACCGACTAGTCTGAAAGCTGATCGGGAACTACGGATTAGCCACATCGTGCCGTTCGCGGGCCGGTTGGCTATTGAAATTATCACGGCGCCCGCACCAGTTGCCGAGAAGAGGCGTTCGCGTGATTCCAAGGCGGTATATGATTTAGCTCTACCGCAGAATGAGACGCGGTATGTGCACTTCATCCTCAATCAGCGGACACTACCGTTGGGAAGGAGCTTTGAACCGTGTGGACAGCGTGATGATGGGTGGTGCGAGTTGGGGACGTTCTTGGAGATTCAGAAGAAGGGGATTAAGCGAGCGCAGTATGAGAGTAGTTGTTTTGGGGAGTATGCAGCGCCTGGGTATGGGGATGTGAAGGATGGGGTGCCGCTGGCTGCGGATGGGAAGTGGAAGGGGGATGGTGAGGAGGAGGGGGTCCAGGGGGTTCAGGGGGTCCAGGGGGTCCAGGGGGTCCAGGGGGTCCAAGGTAGTAATGGACAGATCCCGATGAATTTATGATTACTTGTATCTGACCAGAGTTGTAAATACGTCAGAAGCATATTAGGTTATACCCGGCCGCTCGGGCGCCCGCGGGTGGGTGGCAACACGCCGACTGTGTAAATATCAAACCCTAATTAATGAAAAAACGCAGTAGTTACAACCGTCGTCGAGCAGCCAAATTGCGACCATGAAATATCTAGACTGCATTTCCTCCCCCCGCATTCTTCCATATCACCATGACTCGGCCGTGGCGGCATGTCCGTGGTTTGTATCTTGATCTTTTCCACACCAGGCAGCTCCGCTTCTACCGTTCCCGATGTTTTCAATTTGTCCCGCCCAGAACCTCCCGCTTGATCTCCTTCCAGCCATCACCTTGTCACCGACAGGCCCTGCCAGCATCGGGCTTTGAGATTATTGACCATTCCAGACTGGTCGAGGAGGAAACGCTTCCCGGATATTTTCCCGAGAAGTACTATCCTGTATCTCTTGGTCAGGTCCTCCATCAGCGATATCGCGTTGTCGGGAAACTGGGCTACGGAACAACATCTACTGTCTGGCTCGCCTATGATCAGGAGTAAGTTGGCGAGGCCTGGTCCGAATGATACATCCATTTCTGTACCGTCCTAACTGTTCGTTACGGTTCAGGGAATCCAAGTATGCTGCTCTCAAGCTCTATGTCACAGGTTCTGAGAGAACCCAGGAACTGAGAGTATATGACCGTTTTGATTCAATTGAGACCGACCATCCAGGTAAACGCCTCATCCGACAGCTTCTAGGTTCATTTGAAATTCAAGGTCCCCATGGCAGGCATCTCTGTCTCGTTCACGAACCACTGGGGATAAACCTTGATGAAGCTCTGGAATACTTCCCCCAGCGCAAATTCTCACTTGAAACCTTGAAGCCATCCCTTCGCCAGATCCTCGTGGCGGTGGATTTTCTCCATGCCCAAGCAGGTATCATACATACAGGTAGGCATGCGGTTGTTTCTCCCTTCCCGCACAAGACCTCCGTGCGTTAACAATTTGCATGGCAGACCTCCAAATAAAGAACCTTCTGCTTGGAGTGCGGGAGTCTGGCCTAAATATTTCCTGAGTTCGAAAATGCCGAGTACACACGACCTATTCCTAGAAAACCCCTTAAGGACCGCCACATATACCTAACACGACGCATGCTCCCAAGTACGGGACTACCATTCCTCTGTGATTTTGGTGAAGCGCGATTTATTGATGAAGCTGGAACTCCTGGGGAAGACATCATGCCGGATGTCTATAAAGCACCCGAGGTCATGCTGCAGATGAAATGGGACTGCAAAGTTGATATTTGGAATATCGCAATGGTGGTACGTGCCGTTTCCATGAAAACACTCCTAATGCCGTTCGCTGATGTATTTATGATAGGTCTGGCATCTTGTTACCGGTGCACCATTGTTTAAGGGCCGAAGTGCGGATGGCACATTCCAAGACGATCGGGTTCACATGGCGGAGATCTCAGCGCTTATAGGACCACCACCTGCAGCCTTTCTCAAGAGGTCCCCAATGTGTAAAGCGTTATGGGAAGATGATGGTATGTATATGAACTTATATATGCTCCCTTCGATCTGTAAAATTCCCAAAGGGCTGAGAAAATACTCATGCTTTTACTACCACTTACTAGGAACGTGGCGGAATGTTGTCCCAATACCCGACATATCGCTTGAACAGCTCGCTGCTGATATTACCGGTGAGGATACGGAAGGATTTCTACGGTTTTTCCGGCGTATGCTGCGCTGGCTTCCGGAAGAAAGGCCAACCTGTCAGGAGCTTGTATATGACCCTTGGTTGATGAAGGGGCTCGGTGACAAGCGGTCATAGTCTTTCTTTCTTTTCTTTCTTTGCCGTTTTACATTTTCCGTTACTTTTCTTTTCTTTTATGTATCTGGGTATGTAGCATCACATCATGGGAGGATGGGAGGGGGACGGACGGGGAGGGAGAGGCGAGGGTTATGGGGTCTATCTTCCCTGCCATCTGCTGGACTTTTTGTATATAACTGAGAAGACTGATTGACCCCTTGCTCTGGCCTTTGGATTTTGAATCAGTCCATCTGCATTTGCATCCACTTCCACTTCCACATCCTGATCCAGTCAGAAAGTATCATATTCTTATCGATTCACCATCACGAAGATTCCCCCCTCTCCAGCCCACCAAAGATAACCATATGTATGTACAAACTGACTCCTGTCCTAATTGAAGTAACACTGCCAGGAACCCTCTGCGCCTATAATAAAATGTTGTTCACATTTGTATAATTCTGTTTTCTTGCTTCTTAGCCTGGTGTGCTGGGTTAGGTTACTATTTATTTAGAAAGCTGGTTGAAAATATGGATGCCGAGAGTTATAATCAGGGGGTAAGGATTTGAGTGCAACAGACAAACATTATAGTGAACTCGAATAGTGACATACATAGAGTAAATGTAAGATGAAGTGGTAAGAGGTTTCTAGTGTTGGCTGCTAGTGATGCTGGATATCAACCCCTGAAACCGACTCTCAGACCCTAACTACCTAACGCACACCTCAACCAGACTGTCCCGAACAAGACATCAGGACAAGAAGTAATGTTACTCAGCGTCTGATCTGCCCCTTTTTGTATCCATGCCAGAAAGCGGAATATTCTCCCGCGTCTTCCACGTGGAGGAGTGTGTATACTCCCGCGAGCCAGTCGGTGCAAGGAAACGGACTGGCCAGTGCGACGATAATGCTGCTGTTATTAATCTGTGACACAGGGATCAATCCGGAAGATAATAATACAGAGAATGCCGATCATTTTAGCAGCCATGTAACTAGTTAGGGGGTTTTATAATCTTTTATATCATCAGAGTTCATCTGGATAATAACATGGGGGTATGGTATGTGCCTGGAAATACCAATACACAGCGGCTGGATATAATACTAGCCTCCAAGACACGCCTGGAAAGCAGTCTGTTCCAGTTAAAGCAGCCCCGGGAAATAGGCGCGGACAGCCTGCTATGTAACGGCGTGACGGTAATCTTTCCAGGGCGGTCTCCATCTGGGGAGGAAATCCAAGGTTTGCCGCATCCACGAATCCAAGAACCAGACATTGACATTGACATTGACAACAAACAGACCGACTTGTAAATATTTACTTCTTCAATCCCGTCTCGTCTGCCAGGCTGATGCGCGCCGATCGATCTGCTCCACCCTCACCGTTCACGCCGTTTTCCAATCCACTCTGCCCAGCCTAAAAAAAGGAGACGCCAACACTGCATCTCTCGGCTCTGTCTGTCTATCTCCATCCTCCTCCGCCCGTGGGCTTGCTGCTGTTCAGTCTCCAGGCTGCTCTGTTCCTGCACTCGTTCGCTTCTGCTGTGTCTCTGCTCGCCATCGCCTCGCTCTCTGTGCCGTCGGGTGTCTGGGACGGTGTCTGCCGTGCGCCTTGGTGGACCATCTCCATCGCCAGCTGGACTCGCTGGTAACTACAGTATGGATACATTCCCCCGTCTTCTCTCCTGCAAGCCATCTCCTGTCTCCCTCCGCTGCGGATCGCTGCAATTGATGTCCTGGCTGACGCGGGTCCTTGTGCTCTGCAGCGGGTGTTGAGCCTCACGGCCAGACACAAATAAAATATCCTCCCAGCCCTGAGCGTGTCACCAACCCCCCCAAAGCCTGGATGTAATCAACCAACCGCCGTCCGAATCGACACGCCGGCCGCTGCTTTCGCTTCTACCCTGTCTCTTGGCTATAGCTATCTTTGTCTCCCTTTCTTTAATCCCTAATTCCTCCCCGCCCTTCCACCGCTCCTCCAGTCATGCCTTGGCGGCCTCTCCCCCGGATCGCCTTCGCCGTCGCCATCTATCCCTTCCAGCCTTCCTCCCCCGCAGACCTGCCCCTCGAGCTGGGCGACGAACTCTACATAATTGAACAGGGCGGTGTCAATGGCTCGTGGTATCGCGGTTATCTTGTCGCGCCCCCTTCGCTGCTTGCCGGCCTGACCAGCGTCAAGGGCCGCACACTCGAAGCCCGCGTGTTTTCAGGAATCTTCCCCAAAAACTGCGTTGAAGTGCGCGAGGTCCTGGGCGATGCTGAGGGCGCAAAGGAGGGAAGCAGGATCAGCACAGAGCTCATTTCTCGCAAAAATGCCGGGTCGAGAACGAGCTCCGCGTCGCCCGACGGCTCCTCTGTCATTGTCGACGGCAAGACGTTGTTCAATGGCGTTGGCGACCACAAGGCCTCGCGCAAGATGTCCCAGATCACCATTATAAAACTAGAGCAGGACGGCGCGAGACAACCACGATCTGGGTCCCCTTCTTTGCCATTGACTCCCATATCCCTAGGTCCACGCGATCCCAATGCTGCGAAGCCGCCCGCCCCAGTCCCCATGCTAAAAATAGGCGACGAGACCCCTACTTCCGCTTCGGAGCCCCTCGTTGATGAGATTGCATCTTGTTTACGAGAGTGGCATTCAACAAATATCCATCAGTTGCTTCTGTCTCGGCAATACACCACCCTGGAGAACATGTCGAATATCGTTTTGGAATTGGACCTTGCCCGACGACAGCTACTACACAATGTCCTGACCGCCCAGGAGCTCGCAGCCTTGCGGGAAGAAACAGTATGGAATCTCGTTCGGGGAAATAAAATGCTGAGCGGAGACGTCGTTGTGCGCGACCCGAAGCAACGAGGCCGCTTGCTTACCGGGGATGATTCTGCGACGGAACTGACTAAACTTCAGTCCGAAATGAGCATGCTTGAAAGCGGACCAACTGTCCAGGTCGATGCCGTTTCCCTGCATCACCTGCTCTTCGAGGTTAATACAATTTCCGGAGCCAATGCGGGATCGCTTACACTCGCTATAAGTTTGTGCTTGAAACCAGCCAGCGGGGATATCAAGCAACTTTCGGAGACTTACTCGTTGGATATTTCGGCTGCAGAGAACTTTGCAACTCTGGTCAACAGCACCAGGTTGAAGACTCTATTTACGGAGCTGAGTGCAACTGACATTGGAGAAGGATCCAACTCAGATTCGAAACTTTACCTTATTGTTAGAGTTATGGGCTCTGATCCTCTTCGCGCCAATGCACCTCCCAAGACCCGCTCACCGACTTCTCGGGATGGTTCCCTGTCGAACAAGGTTGCTTCGGGCCTCAACAGCGCTGGAAAGGGGAGTTTGAAAGGTAGACGCAGTATGATGTGGGGGCCGAAATCAAGGGGCGGAGGACCCGTTGGCGAGCTTGGGAAAGAAAGTCCAACAACAACAACAACAAGACCTCTACCTCGATCGAGCGACTCTGTTACTGCGAAGCCTAGCAAATCCGACTCGGTGAAAGAACCCACAGTGTCGAGGACTGTTGGTCTTGGTGCGCTGGAGATCGGTTCCGTCCTCAAACAAAATAAGGAGGTCGAGCAAGTTATCAACATTTGGGCACCCTTAGGTGAAGACGATGAAGAGGAAGATTATAGTGAAGGCTTCGATGAGATTGTACGGACCCTCCTCTACAGCCCCACAGGACGGTATGCGAGATCATATCGTGCCGCCAGACTACATACCCATCTCTACCCCTTCAGTTGCGCAGATGCTGAAACCCTCGTACGAAACAACCCAACCTCTCTCCACAACGTCACACAAACAAAAAGAATAGGATTCCCCGGAGCACCAACGAAGCCGAGATCTGATATCTACGTAACACTATCCCGTGCGATTATTTCGCAGGACGCATTGCTTTCTCATCCCATCAACGGCCAAGTTCCAGTCCCACAGATCACCGGGTTACGAAACCTCCAATTGACCCTAGAAGTCCGCAACACGGCAGGCGTGAGGCTTGAACATTGCATTCATCCTTCGTCTAATGGCCCTGGGCAAACTGCTTGGAGGACCACCGTTACCGAAAGAGGGTCGTCATGGAATCAGACAATCCGATTGAATATCCCTGCGGATCAGGTTCCTGGTGCTCATCTTATCATGAGCGTTGCAGACGCCCCCGAGTTCCCATTTGCATTGAGTTGGATGCCCCTGTGGGACCAGCAAGCCTTTATCCGTGATGGCCCTCACTCTCTGTTATTGCATGCGTACGATAAATCGACTTCGAGTATCGAGAACGGACGTGGCGCCTATCTCTCCCTTCCTTGGAGCGCGCTTGGGAAGAATGAATCTACCAAGGATGAAGCTGTCACTGGCCCTCTGGCCACTTTGGTTCTGGAAACAGACCTTTGTAGCACTGAGTACTCCCAGGATCATGTCATGCTGGGCCTTATCGGCTGGCGAGAACGTTCCCCTGCCCAGGTTCTGGAGCTACTGAAGAGAATTGTGTTTGTTCCGGAGATTGAAATTGTTAAGCAAATTCGGGACGTTTTCGATGCACTCTTTGGGATCATAGTGGAGAACGCTGGAAACGAGGAGTATGAGGATCTAGTCTTCAATGACTTGGTGACTGTACTGGGGATTGTCCATGACCGTCGATTTAATCTAGGCCCTTTGGTGGATCATTATGCTGAGAAGCAGTTCAACTTCCCCTTTGCTACTCCTTGCCTGATTCGAAGCTATTGCCGTCTCCTACAGGCAACACCCGACTCACAACAATCCCGCAACCTCCGCGCGGCCTTCAAAGTGGGCCGTCATCTATTGAAGTTCATTATCAACGCCCGAGAACAACAAAAGGCAAAGGAAGAAGGAATTGGTATTACAAATATTCAGTCAACCTTCAACCGAGACCTACACTTCATCTTCAAATCCGTCGAAGCCCTCATGCAAAATCCCGCCCCCATTCTCGTCGGCAGCAAGACCCTGGTCGTCCAACATTTCCACACCTGGCTACCCGAACTGTCAAACGCGCTGACCAAGGAGGAAATCATCAACATTGCTCTAAGCTTCATGGATTCATGCAAGGATGTCAAGAGCATGCTCGTTCTATATAAACTCGTCCTAATCCTAAATTACATCCGCCTCCCACTCTTCGACTCCCCGACGGAACGACAAACCCTCTTCGCCTCCTGCATCGGCTGGCTAGCCCCATACTGGGGACAGACGGATGACGTGACTGATCAGTATCGGGACCAGGTCCGACTCTGTTCCTCAATAGTGGCAGAACAGCTCAAACACCCAACGCCGGAAATGTACTTGTATATGCCAAAGGCTGTAGCATCATACTGCGGCATTGTGGCTGATGGTGTTGACGAGTCGAATTGGTTGTCCATGCTCTTCAGCAAATCTTTCCCCTTCCAGCTAAAGCAGTCCAAGACCAAGCAGAAATTCGACGAGAGCCTCGTGGAACTTGCCGCGATCATCGCTGCGCTTGCGAAAATCCCGAACCCGACCCCGCTATTGTTGAAGGAGGAGAGTCTTGCCTTGTTCCTGTCCCAAGCGCTCGAGACGCACAAGTCTGTTCTTAGCTGTGAAGCTTACCCGGCTACATGGCTAAGCTTGCACATCTACCATCATCGATCGACGATGAAGAGCTTGGAGTACCTATCCTCACTCCTGATAAATTCCTTCCTCCCGCCCCCGGACGACGCGGATAATTTCGACATGGAGTTGTGGAAATTGTTCTTCAACACGCTATTAAAACTCGTCTCGAGCGATGCTCTATCCCTAGAAACATTCCCTGAACAAAAGCGTCGCGCTGTGTGGAAGATTGCCGGCGACGTCCGTGAACACGGTGCGGATCTGTTGCGGCGGACATGGGAAGCTATCGGCTGGGACACCACTTCCGAGGAACAGGATCGATACGGTTTAAAGAAGCTGGGTGGATATCAGGTGCAGTATGTGCCTAGTCTCGTGCCCCCGATTATCGAGCTCTGTCTTAGTGTGCACGAGGGTCTTCGACATGTTGCCGTGGGCATCTTGCAGACTATGATTGTTAGCGAGTGGCAGTTAAATGAGGATCTAACCATGGTCGAAGCGGAGATAATTTCGAGTTTAGATGTTTTGTTCAAGACGAAGAATATCAATGAGAGCGGGACGCAAAAGCTATTCATCAATGAGCTACTGGATCTCTTTGAAACTGGCTCCCCAAACCCTGATGCGGAGCTACTCGTTGCGTTGAAGGAGCTTGTCGCTACTGTTGATGAGTTGCTGGATCTTCTGGTTGCTTCTCAAAACGGCAATATCACGGAGAGCTTAAACACATTGAAACTTATGGAGTTTATGAAAGATATGGAGAAGGAGGATATCTTCATTCGATACGTGCATGAGCTTGCCAGGGGCCAGGTTGCAGCTCGCAATTATACAGAGGCTGGTCTGGCCCTGCAGTTCCACGCTGATCTTTACGATTGGGATGTCTCAAAGCCCGTACCTGCGCTCAGCAACCCCGTTTTCCCCGAACAGACTTCATTTGAGCGGAAGGAAGCACTTTATTTTGAGATCATTCAGCATTTCGAGGATGGCAAGGCGTGGGCACATGCGCTGTCTTGTTACCGCGAGCTGGCGGATTATTACGAGCATACTATTCTCGATTTCTCAAAACTATCACGAACGCAGGCTTCGATGGCTAAGATCTACGACGCGATTGTGAAAGACGATAAGCAACCTCAGCGCTACTTCCGCGTTACGTACAAAGGCCTTGGATTCCCGACAACGCTGAGAGACAAGCAGTATATCTTTGAAGGGGCCCCGTCTGACCGGATGGCTACGTTTACCGATCGCATGCAGAAGCAATATCCAGCTGCGCAGATCATATCGTCCGACGAGATTGAGGATGTAGAGGGTCAGTTCTTGCGTATTTCGGCTGTCAGTGTACAGCGAGATATGAACCATCCTGTCTATCAACGGTCCAAGGTCCCTCAGTCCGTGAGAGAACACCTCTTGACGTCTGTGCCATCGCAATTTTCTGTCACGTCGAAACGGCATACTAGTGGGAACAATGTCAAGGAGCAATGGGTTTCGAAAAAGATGTTTACTACCGCAGAGCCGTTCCCGAATATCCTTCGAAGAAGCGAGATTGTAGCTACGGAGGAACTCACTTTAACCCCACTCCAGACAGCTATTGAAAGGACTTGGCGCAAAACTCAGGAACTGCTGATACTCGAGAAACGAGCCTCGTCTGGGGATGACACCAGTCTAAGTGGTCTGACAGAAGTGCTCACCCAACTCCTTGACCTCGATTCGCCGTCGTCAACCTGCGTTGCCCTCTACCGAGAGTTCCTGATAGACGAAGCTCGCGCCGAAATGAACAACTTGGACGAATATGAAGAACATGAACATGAAATTCCCCGCCCTGTCGATCCCCTAAACAACGCTCTCGCTGTCTCCCTAATCGACCACGCCCTGGCCATGAAACGCTGCCTAGCCCTCTACAGCCGCCCGGCCTACCAGGCCACCCAAGCGGAACTAACCCGCCGCTTCGAAGCCGCCTTCGCCCCGGAAATTTCTTCGCTTGCCCCCGTCTTCAACGTGCCCCCAGCCCAAGAACTGCCCAGTCTCCTCAGTAGCCGCTCCGAGCCATTAATCAACGGCGCCGCCTCAAGCCGTCCCATCCCCATTAGCCCGCAAAACCGGCCCATAAGTCCTGAGCAGGAACTGATCCGCTCCGCCCGCCATGACACAGCAGGAACCAACGCCAAACAATCGCACGAGAAATCCTTCAGCACGCACCGCATCAGCCTAAACCCGTTCAAACGCTCCAACCATGCCGCTAGCAGCTCCAACGCAACCATCACCCCCGCAACGATAAGCGAGTCGAGACGCCAATCCGAGGCAAAACTGAACGGCCAGAGCTCGCGTCCCTCCACGGCGAAAACCGACGGGACCGAAGCCGTCTCCATCGCGCCTAGCCGTTCCGCTAGCAAACGATCGCGTAAGCGCGGCGACTCCAACTCGAAGCGGAGGAGTTGGTTTGGCGGTGGCGGCGGGAATGACTCGAAGCACAATCTCGTGTCCTCCGCGCCAGCCACGTCGACTGAGGATATCCGCACGACGCAGGCGCGGATCACGGAGCGTGCAAGGTCTTCGAGGTCGCATGATGGACGGAATGGGAATGCAAATGGAAACGGAAAAGCGTCCGCGGATAAAAACGGCCCCACCACCATAACTACCACCGCAACCACGGCAGCCGCGAAAATTGTTCAGATCACCAGGACCAAGTCCGTGGGTCATGGACATGCGAATAACAATGCTAACGGCAATGGCAATACCAGCACCAGCCGCCCCGTCACCTCCGAACGGCTCAATACCGCCACCAGCAACACAACCAACCCAAATTCAGCCAGCAAAAATACAATATATAATGGCAACCAGGCAATGCAGAATGCCACTATCACGAGTGGCGCTAGTGCTGGCGATCCCAGTGCTGCGACTGCTAATAGTAGTCATGGCGTGGGCGGCATGCGAGACTCGGTGATGAAGCGGATTAGCATGTTGAAGGTCGGGAGGAAGACGAGTCGGATTAATGTTCGTGAAGGATTTGGGGGAACCTTGAAGGAGGAATAATAGCCAGTTGCATTCGTGTTCGTGTAGTTGGTAGGCTAGCAGGCTGGTTGGTTTGTTGTTAGTTGGTTAGATTTCGGGATTTGTATATGATGGGATCGGATGGGGTGGGATGGCTTTTTCTTTCTAGATTTCCGTCTGATTTTTTTGTTTTATCTTTTCTTTTGGTTTCGGTTTTCTTCCTTCTTTTCTTCCCCCTTCCTATCTTCGTTACTTCGCCACTTGTCTATTCTCCCTTCTTCTTTACTTACCTCTTCCTTATCTGGACAAAGACGTCACGAAAAACGCTTCGACGTGACGCGACGAGCGCTCTCCCTCTTTTTCTTTCCCCCTCCCTCTGCCTTTTGCATTCGTACATACCCCTTTCCAATTTTCTTTGTTGATTTAGGATTCCCCTTCTCTTCTACTTTTCCCTTCTTTCCCCTTCATAAACAACCACCTGAGCAATCAGGCCAACGGAACGGCCTTATGATGAGAACCACGCTGGACGACGGCCCCAATTGGCTTCGCTCCTTTCATTTCATTTTCTTTTTTATATTATCTATTCCCTGTCCCTCCTCCTTCCTCTATCATAGAGGAAGGGCGAGCGAGTCCTTTATTCTTCTTTTCTTTTCTTTTCTAATAAATGTTTCAATCTCGCTCTTACGCATACATGCTTGCTCTTGCTTCGCCTTTTTTTTTTCCTTGCTGTTTATTATCCATTATATATCCCATTTCGTTTTTTTCCTATTTTGGTTTTTTTTTTTCCTGTTGTTTATGCTATATATCTTGCTTGTATTAAGTTGGATTTTTCCTTTTCATTTTGTATTTATTCTTTTTGCTAAGTGAGTGATATACTCAATATACACACAGGGGTTTAAATGACATGCAGGATGCGTGAGTGTATATATCTAGATTGGATCAATATGTAGCGTCTGTTTAGTTAGAGGGCAGGTGTGAGAGTCCCTCCTGGCAGTTTGAACCTAAATGTAAGAAGTAGAAAACCCCTCCGTCTTAAAACTAGTAGAGTTCGTCTTTGTTGTTTCCGACTTCCGAATCTTGTTTGTTCTGTGTTGTTTTTTCCGCGGTTATTATTGTGGCTGTTTGAAAAAGAGTTAGGGGTGGATGGAATTAGGAAAATAGATTCTTTGATGAGCGGGGTCCATATGTATGCTTGAGATGAGAAATTTTTATCGGAACCAATACAAAATATGAAGTAGGACATTGTAAGTTATGTATATATGCATATATAAAAGGAAAGAGGTGAGATTGAAGCAAGTCAAAGATATGTACGGCTCAAGCATGCCAAAAATAAAAGGAAAACTCGAAAAGAAAAATATACAAGCAGACACACCTCAGTAGATCAAAAATTAAGTTATATATGCCAAATAAATCCAAACCACACCAGTGCAAAAAAAGAATACCACACACCACGAATGTGTGCAGCACACCTTACTCAACCGCCGTCTGATTATAGTTCAGATCGCACGCATGAGGATGCTGCAGGCAATACTTGGGAGTCAACGGCGCCGCCATCACCCCATTCGCAAGCAAGTACTCTCTGAAATTCAAGATCCGCTGGCCCATCTCCGTCGTCCGCTTCTGGCCCTGCTTATTAACATTGCCCGACCACACCAGCTCTCCCAGCGCCGCCGCGCGCGGCCACATCTTGGTCGAAATCACCGTATCGTCAACCTGCTCCGACCACAGCGGTGCTGCGGCGCCGATCACGTGTTTCTTCTCTGCGTCCGTGAGACCGTCGGTGAAGTCGTAGTCGTAGATTCGTTGCCAGGACTTGTAAGGGGAGCACCAGGACCCGCCGTCCCCGAGGTAGTTGAAGTTCGGGGTTTCGGCGTCCGGGTTCTCCATGACATTGTACCTCGGGTCGTTGGTTACCCAGCCGCCGTGGCCGCAGTCTAGATATAGGAAGTCAGAGGAGGAGACGATGACGTCGTAGCCCTGTTTCGTCAGGTTTTTGATATTGGCTAGTCCGCCGTTCCAGGACTGCATGATGACCTCCTTGGGGACGGTGTGGGCGTGCACGTTTACGCTGGTGAGGATGTCCTCCCACATGATGAGGCGGCGGTTGGGGCGGTTGTTGAGGAACAGGGGCACGGCTTTGTCGATCCAGACCTGGAGGAGGTCGCCGAAGGTGCGGGATTTGTCCTCGGCGAAGTAGTCGCGTACCAGGCTGCTGAAGTTGAAGCAGTTGGCATGCACTTCGTCGCCGCCCACGTGGAAGAAGTCGTCGGTGAAGTGGGTGGAGAGCTCGTCGTAGACCTTTTTGACCACCTCGTAGGTTTTCGGGTAGAGAATGTCGAGTTGGCCTGGGTTCGGTTCGACGGCTGTATGCTTTTCCCAGACATCGTTCGACCACCAGGATTTGCCGCAGGTGACCATCTTGGGATCAATTTGTTGCCAACCGGAGGCGGAGTGGCCGGGGAGGTCGGTTTCGGGGATAACGCGGATGCCGCGTTCCCTGGCATATTCGAGGATGGCCTTGATATCGGCGGCGGAGTAGGTTTCGCGCGGAGA
The DNA here is from genome assembly GCA_032988165.1 of Emmonsiellopsis sp. PD_33. NCBI lineage: Eukaryota > Fungi > Ascomycota > Eurotiomycetes > Onygenales > Ajellomycetaceae > Emmonsiellopsis > Emmonsiellopsis sp. PD_33. Next base: position 136,622 of record JANTQF010000003.1, read on the forward strand.
GTAGGCGTCTTTGGTCATTTGGGGGTAGGCGGCGATCTTGACAGGCCATGACTGAGAGTCGTAGAGGTGCCAGTGGAGGACGTTGAGTTTGGAAAGAGCCATGCCGTTGATTTGCTCCTTGATTTTATTCACGCTGATGAAGTTGCGGCCGGAGTCAACCATGATTCCGCGGTATGGGTATAAGGGCTTATCCTTGATCAAGACGGGTTGTTCGACAATGAGTCCTCCATCGCCGCCCACGATCACGATCTGCTGCAGGGTTGTGAAGGAATGCAAAGCGCCCCATATCGTGTTGGCGGTAATGTCGATGGACTGCGAATCCTTTTTAATCTCCAATGTATACGACTCGTCAACACCATGTTTCAACTCCGCCTTTTCGTCTTTGACTTTGATATTGACTTCGATGACCGTTCGCGACTCGCCTCCGCCCCGTTTAGCCTTTGCCGCTGTTGGGAAGGGCTCAAAAGTTGGAATCGGCTCTTCGATAGCGGCGGGAGTCCATTTGATTGTTGTTATGGCATCGAACGCCCGTCTCCATCCAGCTCTCACAATTGGGTGCTCTGATCCCTTTACCACCAGACCTCCCGCAATTCGTTTGGCGCCGGAGTCACCCCATGTTATCGAAGCTGGAGCAGGTAGGGGGTTGACCTTGACGGCGTCAACCAGAGCGGATGCGAGACACGTAGCTGTGGCCGCAGCCCGCAAGAGGCCGTGGAGGTGCATTTTTTTTTTTTTGGATTTGCACTAACAATTGAGTAATTGGATTTGCTCTCTGATATTATTTTTTATTTCATTCCCCTCCTTGGAAGTGCGGCCTGGGGAGCTTTATAGCTTGGAGATCGACACAATGCTTGAGTTGGCCAGCCCCCCCTCGTCAGCCTCAGTCCAGAACCAGTTGGCTGGCCTCTCAATAGGTTAACTATGCCAACCAATAGCTGCAGGCGCAATTTCCATTCTCTTGTTCCCCTCGCATGTAACGTGGGCTAATAATACCCAGCGAGGCACTGCAGCGTGGTTGGGATGCAGTGTCGCACGGATGAAAGCACCGTACCGTGCTTTGAGGGGTGAAAAAGGGTTTCCCCAAACTTTCCGAGACTATCTGCAATACTAGCATGATGAGTCGGAGATATCTCGAGTACATACATACACCCACAAATAAGCAGGCTGGTCGCTATTGATGTAACGCCGGTTATTTTATGCTCCCAGCTTGTTGTCACTGTAACTGCCAGTGTGGATGGACGCCAGGATTCATTCTCACTATTAAAGTTAGTGTTGGCTGCTGCTGACTCGGCCCAGTGGAGACAAGACACTCACTCGTTAGGATTAGCTAGCTAACAGCTCGCTGCTTGGCCCAGCAGAGAGAGCTATTTAGTTGGCAGATAATAGTATGCTTTGTGCCAGCTTCTCCAGGCTGACTGGGTTGGTCTATTGGATAGGGAGAATATCCTGGCTTCGACAACAGCAGGATCTCCCGTGATTCGTGAATGAGGCTGCGAGCAATTTCCGCAACCGAGTTATGCACAGGGGGCTTCTCTGATGCAGGCGTTGATAAATAATAATAACCTGGTAGATAATGTGAAGCATGATGGAGGAATAATATCAAGAAGAGCCGCATGATGCTGTGATAAGTTACCGTACGTATTGACTATTACGTATCGCCACGTATTTTACACTTGCGCACGGCCCTATCTATTGAATCCTCCGATCAACATCAACATTCCAAGGTTCTATTAATATCACCACCACATCCAGCGGCCAGAAATCCAGCAGAAAGCTTTCCATCTTACTGTCCCGATTGCTCGAGCTGGAAATAGACAGCAGAAGTTTGTCTGTGGATACCCTAGCCGCCTTGCCGCCTTTTTCGCGTGCCGGAGAGTAAGAGTTCTATATATATATGACTGCGCCGTCTGGAGCGCTGCGAACAAACTCGCCGAAATTCCTGCCGTCTTACTTCTGGACGGCTCTTTTGAATTAAAATATCGCGAGAGGAGACACCGAGTCTGCCCTAACCATTCCTCTGAAAGCTATCAGAACGAGGCCATACCTACACGATAACATATTCCTGGACAACCTGGCACGTCACAGTGTCGATACTGCAACCCCCCAAGCATGGAAAACCGAACCGAAGCCCGCAGAGATGAAAACAACCTCGTGGCTTTAAGGATTTACCAACCGTTTCCTCAATTTCAGTCTCTCGTATCCATCGGATTGGGATGCATGCAATCAACCAAAAGCCAAAAGACCCCAGGCCCCAGAAGAAAAACAAGCCGCTAATCCGCGGGGTCATGCCGGGATGCTGCGGAGGCTCAACGCTAACTCGGCGTGGAAACGAACGGTTTCTCCACTCGAACACAACCCTTCAACCCAAAAGCCCCAGAACTTCCCTTCAGCAACGGGCTAACCATGCGCTTGTGGCTTCTTGGGTCAACGGTGCGTGCCATCGTTCTGTGCCATTCTCTGACGACACTACAATGAAACCACGCTGCGACGCTCCGCGAACTCCATCTCATGGTCTACATGATAGATGGGGAACGTACACTCGTTCTAGGCCTGAGGGGTCCTTGATAGAGGAGCATTGGTTTTGCTCGACCTCATTTCAAAATTATTAAATTTGTGTTTGCACTTGCAGTGATTAAAGTCGAGGCTACTGATATCATGACGTTAGCCAAAACAGACCCTTTGCCTGGAATATCATGAATTAAATGATACTAATAATCGACTGACATGCTTGGGTATTGCTAGCTACTGATTTCTGCTGCTAGGAAGTTTTTTCATGCACTCCCCAAAACCCTAGGCTGATATCCTCTGAATTACGCGCGGATGCGAAATGGAACCGCAGCTGTGGGGAAATAGCCGCAGCTTCAACCAATGTCCAGGTCCCCCGAGAAAGAATAAAAAGAGGCCTAGATCTCTATAAAAGTTACGTACGCGGCGCTACAATGCAGACGACGATCGATGGTATGTCCTGCATTTCTAGAACATGATCTGCTCCTGGCATCTTCTTTCAAGTTATGCCGCGAAACTCCCTGAATAAACAACCCCCCTTCCAAAAAAAAAAAAAAAAAAAAGAGGGTAAGAAGGAAAGAAGGAAGTGTTCAACCCATTAACTACCTCCTCTGGGCTTCATAGCGGCGCTTTCATCATCCCGTCCTATCAACTCTTCCGTACGGACATTTGATGCTTGGATACTTGGATATTGCCAACGATATCCACCAGGCCCTGACAGATACACCCCACATAGGCCAAATCTACTTACCTGAGTATGTTATGTATGTATAACATACCTCCAGTCTACCAGTAAACTTTAATCTCTATCCGGGGACTTCCGCCTACATCCCATGGATATTTGAAGTGGCAAATCAATGCGTGAGGGACCAGGCCCCGCCTACCCCTCTGGACTACAGTATATAAACCATGACTCGTCAAGTTGGTCTTGGATGGATGCGACCAGTTATGAAATATCCATGCGCCTGCCTCAATATGAGTATGTATGTAGATTATTGATAAGGAATGTGTATGCAATGCGCCGCATGCGTCTGCATTTATGGCACTGCGATAGCGCGCTAGCCTCTCAAGTAGAGAGAGAGAGAGAGAGAGAGATAGGAGAATAAAGGAAACTAATGAGGGCTTCAAAATAAATATTTTCCATATCGTCCGGTCCAATACTTTTAAGTTTGCAGGATTATATCAAGACAAAAACGAAGTAGATGCGACAACGAATCCACAGTTCTGCAATGAAAGAGCACTCAGGCACAAGAAAAAAAGGGGAAACCTACAACAAATGCTGTGGGGCTAGCGATCTGTATGAGAGTTGCATCCCATAGGTCCACATTAGAAACGAATCCAAACACCAAGAAATTAAGATAGTTAACAGTCATGTACAGCACACAAGCCCCGGCCAAATATGGCCTAGGACAGTAGACTGGGGATGAAGGGACACGTGGCAAAGCTGAAAGAATGTCGGAGAGGTTATGGAAGAAATCAGGATAGAAGGAACAGGACACAGAACGTCGTCAACAACTCAGAGATCATGCAGACTTGTCACCGTACGGCCATGGACAGATCACATTCTCCACGCTCAGTTTGGGGGATCCTCCCTCCATTTTTTCGTCGTCGTCCTCGGAACAGTCCGTTCCTCGTTTGGCTCATCGACTACCATAGGATCAGTAGGCGCTGGAATGCAAGCTGCGCCCATCTCATCTGTTGTGCTATGTTGTTGTAAGGTGCGCCGGGAGCGAAGCCGTTCGAATGTTTCCAATGCTATTCGCTTGGCTCGCGCAAACAGCCTCGTCCGGAGGGGCAATCCACGTTCATATAGTTTGAATCGCGACGTTTCTAATCTTGCTCTCCGCCAGTTGATAGCCCAAAGTCGGTCATATTCTTGAAGTTCTTTAGGTGCGGGAACCTTTTGACTGGCTAAGGTAGCTCGACGCATCGCTCTCAAACGCTCGCATTCAGTGAACAGGTCTGAAACTCTGGCCTCCACCTTGAAGTAAACGCGATAGATTTCGAAATAGAGGTATCGGCAGTAACCTGTGTATTTAAACGCATTCAAATCGCTTGGAGAAATTGTGTTCGAGTGAATGAACTGGGTTAGATTTTCGTAGTCGATTGATGGATCCGGTTCACCTGTTAACGGGCAAAGACGATGGAAGGACAGCTCAGAGTTCTGCGAATTTTCGACGTGGGCGCAAATGCTGGCAACAAAGACAGTTTCCTCGGAAATTGCGCCCGCGAGTGGTCTCTCGAGTGGTAGAATTTGGTAGTACTCCGTTTCCTCCAGCCTTTCGTTCTCTGCCTTTTCTTGGTCGGCGATTGCTTGAGACAGTAAGGCCTCCTCCATCCTATCGTTGGGGAGATAGAATGGAGAGACTATGCTAGCGCATGAGATGCCCTCAGGAAGGCGCAAAAATATAGAGAGAAGATCGCCGTGTGGGGATAACTGATGTAGCGTACGTTGATATCAAAACCAAACTGCGTACCTGGGGATGTAAGTAAATGTTTGAGGGGATTGGATGTGGGAGAAACGCCGAAGAAGGTTCAACCAGACCACAAACATTCGCCATGAGCGGATAGGCTGCTTGGGTCATCGCAGAAGCTTTCTGTAAAAAATTAAACCATTAAACTTTCAGGACAGGATGGAGAATTTAATTGATTCGGATTGCAGTATCGGAATGGAGGCGCGTATCATGTTAGTAAGACCATTATAAGACAGCAGTTCTCCTTTAGAGGAAGCATTCAAACCCCGAACTATCAAAGTAAAGGATCGAAAGGCAGGTATCCCGGAACACTCCCCCTGATACCTGGGTCGTTGCTCCCTCACAGCAGTGAAATAAGTGCGTGTAGGAAGCGGCGGGGGGTCAGTTCGCTCCTGCTGCCCGGACCTGGTTAAAAGGGCTTCATATGCATACATGAATAGTAAATAAAGGCAATATACCAAGTTTGTCATGAAATTTGCTGTCCACATCCATAGTCTGCACTCTTACTCCCCAGTCGAGCGTGGAAGATCGATATCTACAAGCCAGGGAGCATTGACCGGGTCATAATTGACGGTAACAATACTAGCATTGATGAACAAGGTTTCTTCTCCAGTCTTCAAGGGGGAGGCGCTGTCATGGCTGACATCAATATAGGAGGACCGATTCCTGAACACTGCTGCTTGATCTAGTTCTATCTTTGTTGCCAGGTCGGAGCCCCATTCCATACGCGTGGCGCCATATCCTTCATGGATATGCCCAAAGCAATGGAGCCGTGGTCGGGCTCGCGCAACCGCACAACGCAGGTGGTCACAACCGACAGGCTCGCCATTATAGGTTTCGTCCATAATACCTTTGGGTGGGCCATGAGTTAACATGATATCCACAGCAGGGAAAGATGGGATGGGATTTTCTGCTGTCGGCGGGTTGTATCGGTCTTCATCGCGTTCGTAGGGGAAGGCCCACTGGCAGAACTCTGGCTGATATGGAGAAGAATATACAGTGAACTGGGCACCACTCTTGAGCTTGAACGTCTTCAACCCTTCTTCCAGGTAGACAATACCGTGTCTGCGGGCGTCCTCTCCGCAGTAAAGATCCCTAATCTTTGCCAGGTCCTCCCGAATCCCGTGTCGACGATAGCCGTATTCGTTGTAGTATTTTTCATCGAGGGTTATATCATGGTTTCCGGCAATGACAATCTTTACTTCTGCATCAGCACTCTTGAGCATATCGACTGTCTTTTGATGCTCGTAGTCCTTGCCGACCATGGTCAGGTCGCCAGCATGGAGGAGGACGTCGGCGCTGGGGAAGGGGAGGCGAAAGGGAGACCAGTGGGAGGGTGGTGATGGCACGAAGGCATGGGTATCGGATATGAGGCAGAAACGAGTCCTAATCTCGCCCTGGACACTTGATGCGGCCATGTCTCTGGCCTCTTCGTCTCCCTCTGTCTCCCGTTGTCGAGCGGGATGTTGGAGTGACGTTGAGCCAAGCTTGGGTGTTGGCCAAAAAGGGAAGCCCGCTTATGTGATCAGCGTCCTTCCCCAGCACTAGAATGAAATAAAATATCAGGCTCTAGATCTCCGGACGGACAGATTCACGGCATCGGGGTAGTTGAAAAGCGCAATGGGGTCGAGGACTACAACTATGACTCGATGGCCAGTTTTAAACTTCGGGAAAGTAACTTTTATGATGCAGAAACTCAGCTGTTGAGAATACGCAAAGCATGAAGGAATCTCGTCGTTACAACAAAATTAAAAGAAATTTCCATTCCGATTGATAACAAAGGTTCAGAGCTCTACAGGCATCCGTCAATTGGCGCTGCATATGTGTCACATAATTTTGTTTGTAAAAATCTGCTGAACTCCAACCGAACCCATCATCACCCACGCCCACTTTACTTCCGGATCGCACGCTGGTAGAAAGCCAACTCCTCACCCTCCAAAACATACCCATCGACACGGCCGCTCTGGCCTGGCCGCGAGGAGATCACGGCGTACAGGCGACCAGCCTCGAACTGCTTCTCGAGGGCGGGATCGACCTTTCCTTGGGCGGCGAACCGGGCAGCCTGCTTCTTCTCAACCGACTTGCTCTTCTTCTCCTCGGTGACCTCAGCGGTCTTCTGTTGGCGTCTCCGGCCCAGTGGCTGGCCGTAGTGAGCCTCGTACCATTGTCTGAAGGGGGCGGCGTCGATCTGAACAACGGCGGACTTGGTGAGGGTGTTTGTCCGGACAAGCTCGTTGTTGGAAGGGTGGTAGGACACGACGATAACGCGGACCTTGCGGGCAATTCCCTCGGATCCCCAGGAGAAGTTACCAGACTCGAGACGGAGAGCACGGAACTTCTGGTTTCCACCACGGGTGCGGACAAGATGGATTCTCTTGCTGCCGATACGGGTGTTGGCTGGTTGACGACCCTTCTCGAAAGCTCTGTAGCACACGGACAATAGTGAGAAAATGGCCCTCCTGATATCCTCAACGCGATTTTTTCAACAATGGTCGCCATACCTCTTCTTGCGATAGTGAGCTCTCTTCGCACCGGTAGCCGAGCGCTTGTGGCGGGAATCTCTCGAGATACCCATGATTGCGGTTGATGGACGGGACTGTAGAGACAAACACAGCGGTCAGAACGAAGTCAACGGCAGAGAATGAAGACAGGCGTATTTTGGTTTCCGATGATATTCCAACGGTGGTTGTCCTCGCGAGCGAGCGCACAAAGTCTTGAAGCGGGGAGAACGGGCCACCACGGACGCCAATCTCGAATTCGGCTCAAAACGCTGGCAGCAAGGGAAAGGGAGTCTGCTCACCTCTTGTCGTGTAGTCCTTCACCGGAACAACGCAGGGGGGTCAGTGGGTGGTGAGTTCGTCGTTTGTTGAAGCTTGTCGTCGACAGGAATCGTGAATTTCGCACAGTGGCTCGCTTGTTGAAAATGCCCTGCCCTAACTGTGCGCTACGCCGCATCCGGACTAGCGCGCCCGGCCACCACCACCACCAATATCAACTTCGATTTCGAGAATCACACAGTCTTTGGAGAGATTTACCCATACTGCACTCTCTACATTTCTCTTGGTCCAGGCACAGTACTAGATGGCTCCTCGTTGCCCTGTACTGTCTTCCCGTGCCTTCCCCTACCACCACAGTGGAGCACTAATCGTGAAACTCCTGGCAGCCTCATAGGAAGCAAGTACAATAACAAACCATTTGAACAGGACCCCTTCGAGGTTACGACATGCGCCGATTCCCGCCCTCCCCATACGAATCATACAGCAATCCCGCGTCCCTGAAAACTCCCTCGCCCAATCACACGTTCCTCCTTGAATGCCCTGAACCTACCTCGCCCCTCGCACCAGACATTTCCCTATGTTACTTGATGCCGGATCTGGATACCATTTGGCACCGCCACATAGTCCTACGATGAGAATGATTGCTTGCCCAATCGCTTTCTACTAAAGAACGCAATGCGTATACCAAAATCGATTGTTAACGGTCAAGGTGTCATGACCGTTGATCGCTGAGCTTTCGACAGTACAAAGACAAGCGGAAGAAAATATGGGATTCAAGGATTAAATTGGTAGGCTGACAAAAGTATTCCAAAGTGCTTTCAGTCGATGAAGCAAAGAAAAAGAGGCCAAAACTGTACCCAAAAATGGAAATCAAATCAAAACGCTCTCTGGAATATAAAACGTGACATTCCCCCACGAGCTCAGATCTCCTTGTACTTATCGCAAATGTCCATTATCGACCAAGATCCCGCCATCAAAAGCACCAACTAACCCAATAACGCCATGATATCGAAAGAGAAATGATTCGTAACTCGGAATGCGAATTTGTGGAAGTCAATCGGACACACACGAACCGTTATGTTCTATGCACTGCAGGATCAGGATCTTTAATATTAATTTCAAGCTCAGCGAGTCTTCCACTATTTGGGGCGACGCCCACGATTCAGAAAGGAATAGTGTAAAATGGGACAAGAGAAAGGGAGAGACAAAGTACTTACAGCAGAGCCAGCGTCAAGTCGCCATGGATACTGGCTTTCAGTTCCACCTCTATATCTAAATTGAGCTCCAGCTTCAATTTCAGCCCATCCTGGTCGTCGAGACTGGATGACTTTTTCTCAGCCGTCCGTAGTTTCTGGTTCGGGTTCCCTTCACGCATGGGGATCTCTCCCCGCTGCGCACGGGCATAGGTGACTGGCCCATCCATCGACGTTTCCGGTGGTCCGATGTGTTCGAATGGCTGCATTGCTTTTGACTCGGACTGCGCTGGGGACTTTTCTTGCGTTGCTGTTCGCCCATTGCGTTGTTGTCTTCGTGGTTGCGATTGGACGGCCTTCTTTTGTGGTTGGTTCTTTACCGGGGTTTCATATTCTTCTACAGAATAATCGTCTCCAGAATAGTATTCCAGGTCTTCATCGTCGCTGTATTGAGGAGGGGGCTCCTGACGTCGGCTATTTTGGGAGGCAGGATTCATTGTGAAGTGGGTGGGAAAGGGATATCTTGAAACCTCTTTCTAGGGAATGAGATAAAGGAGGTTCGTGATCGTGAGGAGGAAGGGAGGAATGCGCACGTAAGATGTGAGTCCAACTGTGTGTGATATCGAGAATTATTTGCTGATACGTGGGATCACCGAGTATTAAAAGGTAAAAAGAGACGCGAGAACTTTATGATAAAAATCTGGAAGACGCATCCTTATTCAACAAAAATCGAAATATAGCCAGTGCCCTTCTCCAAACCCATCGGCCTACTATCGGTTTGCCTCCGTCATCCCCCCGACATCACCGATGACGTTTGGGGCGGCTGCGAAGTGAGGTTCCCACCGATCAAAACCACGACCCAATTTCCCTAGTTACATATTTTGCATCAGATACAACTGGTTCGTGGAGTCGCTTCCATCTTGGAGGGTATCCACAATGATTCATATGACGGACACCCTGGGCGGGATTTTGGCAGGCTCTGGTCCTATGTCGTATCCCTGATTATTCCATCCTCTGAGAGCAGGAAACTCATTTGATGTTCGGGCCTGGTGCAAACCCTGAAATCTCTTCCCAGGTTTCCAAGGTTGTGCCCTGGACCCTGTATCACGTGACCTGGGACTGTTCCGCACCTGGTTGCTTGTCCTCGATCTCTGTCCAGCCCCTGATACATCTGTCTGCTGCCGATAGATTTCCTTCTGGATGAGCGATCGCTTAACATGGGATAAAGTGTGGATGTAAGCCCTTCTCACATAACTACCTGGCGATGCCCTTCGTGGCCATGCTGGTCTCAGGGGATACTTCATCTGATTATTCCGCGTGGGATCTCTTGAACAGGCAATGATTGCATTGTTTAATCTAGCACTACATAGAATAAATATAGCCGTGCAGTGATTTTGATAAGGGTCGTGGTGATAGTGTGCACATGCCGTTATCGCCGCAGGAACCCGCGTGGCAATAAACACCTCCAGGATTCAAATTTCAAGCCCTAAGAAAAACCTAAACTCTATCCAACATTTCGCATTCCACAACCTTCTTCTTCCCGCCCGTAACAACTGTTGGAACAGGGGGGTGGGCCATATGACGAACGTGTTTTCTATATTTCCAGAACATGGCTAGCATCCACCCCTCCATATCAGGGATCATCACATCATCATGAGCTATGTATCCGCGGTTTCAACGCGGGAGCGGTGGCTAACGACAACTTTGGAACTTGCATTGCCTCCCCTTTTCTATCTTTTGGTTGTACCCCAATTATTGCTATGGATCCGACTATATTCCGATGGCAGTCATTTTCCAAGGGTGTGACGTCGTTAAAGGGGGGGTAAATTTTTTACAAGCCAGCCCTGTTATATCTAGAGGTTGTTCTCCTCTTGGATTATATATATTTCATATACAAGTGTTTCATCTTCATCTCATACTGATTTCATATTTGGTTACTATACCTATTTTTGCTGTTTCTCATTCCCCTTGATTAGAAATATATATCCAGCGTTTCACCCAACAACCTCCTATCGAGCAACCTACATACATACCCACCAGAATAAATCACAACCGCCCAAATGGCCCAAGACGAACATACCCAAAACCAAGACGAACAGTCTCCTGCACCAGAAGACAGCACCCCCAAAAAAGATCACACAAGACGCACACCCCCAAAACTAAACAAGAAGAACCCCAAGCCCGAGCCCGATATCCAAAACCCAGACATCGAAGAACCTTCAGACGACGAAAACCAGCAATCAGATCCCGAGACAGCGCCAAAGCAGGAGCAAGATCCAGAACCACAGCCTGAACCCGAACGCGCCCCCAAACACCGGCGTCGCCGGCCCCGCTATCAAGAATCCGACACGGAAGAAGCACATCGCGGAGACATGGAGTCCGCACCACACACAGCAGGCGGACGGAGACAACGTAACCGGCCCCAACAGCAGACAGAAGCCAGCGGACCGCTCTCGGCTGTGAATAAAGTCAATGATACCGTGTCCGGTGCTACGGATCTCGTCCAGAACACGGCCAGTAATGCTGTTAATGGGGTAGGCAATGCGGCTGGGAAAGCCGTGGGCGGCGTTGTGGGCGGTGGCAGTGGGCAGCCTGAGAAGAAGGAGAAGGATGAACAGTTGAGGCTAAGGCTGGATTTGAATCTGGATATTGAAATACAGCTTAAGGCGAAGATTCATGGTGATTTGACGTTGGGGTTGCTGTAAGTGATCCCCCCCTTTTTTTCTTCCCTTTTTCTTTCTTTGGGGTTTCCCGCCTGGGTACTTTGTCTGGCCTTCTTTAAATAAAAAAGGGGGGCTAGGTAGAGGGTAGAATGGGAGATTTCCAAAGAAAATACTTTTTTGTGTGGACAATATATCTGTCCATTTGCAAAAAAACTCATACTGACAGCAGTTCCTAGGAATTAACACCACTTGATGAAGCAAGCCCCTGTTTCCTCGTCGTCGCGAGGGGAGGTTCACGATGTTTTCGCAATCTATAATCACCTGTCCTTGGGACGTATCTCGGGACATGTCGTTTGGGCAGACTGGATTCGTGAGGCCTCGATGTCTTTCGTCTTGACGGAGAATTTTGAACTGCTCATAACATCCATGACAGCCAACGAACACGGAATGAAATTGCGAAATAGCTCTCCATTGCCTTTTGGATTTGTTTAGCGCCGTCGCTTGTTTTTTATGTATTGTTTATACTTGCTATATCCCTATCCATTCCTCTCCTTTTCTCTCCTGTCGGAGTTACTTGGCCAGGAGGGGTATCCTTGATATTGTCCAGCAATCATTCACGCGATACGAGTTATATATCATATCATTTTTAATGCAATTCCCCTGCCTTTTCTTGTTCTGCCTCTATATATGAGTACCAGTTGTATAGGATAGCATCGTTCCAATTTATTTCATAATTTCGGTTGAGATTTGAGTTACACACATGCACATATTCATACACTGTTATCTCGAGCATGTACTACATGTACTAGCCTTGCGAGTAAGTTAGATTGGCACGAGGCCCGGTCAAGATCACCAACTTCAGCTAGGAGACCAGTGAGATTTTCACTAAAATATTATTCTTCATTTTTGGTATCACACACTATTCCCTCGATATAGTAGGGGAAATTGCAAGTCAGGTTTGGCGATGAAAATGCGATGGAAAACCAAGGCTATAAGTTTTAGCCAACTTCGAAATGACTTAGTTTAGGATTTGATTTACAGAAGAATAAGCAGCAAATCTCATTTCCAAATTAGATTCGTCATCAGCAGGCGCGAATCGCCAGACACGAATTCAAAGGAGCTGCCCGTTCTTAAACTCGACCACAAAAGCTACAGGCATGGTAGGCCTTGTCCATTCGAAAGAGCTTATCCATATCGGGTCTATAACTAAAGTTCACCATCGGACCGAAACAGTTATAGGAATACTCAATGAGTAAAAGAACAACGAAAAAAATTCCGTTGAAGTTCAAGACCGAAATATGGAGACTCGAGAGGTATGCGATTATACTGGCTGCTAGAAACGTTTATGGATGAAGGGAGGACCATTATGTAACCCTTGGCAACCCCCCTGATGCCCTCGGATTGAGTGGAGGGGATAAAGAAGTATTGAACGGTTGTAGGGCCATTAGATCTGTCTCGAGTATATTATTAATATTATTATTTACAACTTCTTCAGGCCTCTCGCCTACACCCCCCCTTCAATCGTAACACCAGAAATCTTCCCCTCTCTGAATTCTTTGGCCATTTCGCCAAAGGTCATCCATTCCACCCCTTCGTGTTTGTTTATGTACTCAATTATCCTGAACTCCATTGTTAGAATTTCCAATTTACCATGGTCATGCCACCAAATCTCCACATGTCAAATTTGATTAAAAAAGTACAGAGGAGTTATTTCGCTTACCGCTCGTGCATCAATATCACCTGGGGCTTTCCGCTAACCTGCGGATGAATGGACATCGGGAATATAAACTCATCATATTCTCGATATGCAAAATCAAATTGCTCCATCCATAGTTTCTCAACGACATGGGTATCCACAAACCCTTGCTGTTTGAGCAAAGCCATTAGGAAAAGGGAAAGAAAAATATGCAAAGAAAGGGGTAAAGGGATGTATCCATACAGCAGCAGGACGGCCTGGAACTGGCTGGAGAGGAGGCCAATCATCCAAATGCCAGTTCGCCGGAATCTCTACAACAGTACTCGGTCTTATCTTTGTCATTGGCCTCATCCACAGCTCAGCTGGCTGGTTCAGATTGGTTTCGATCCATTCTGCGCTGGAATCAGGGGCAAAATACCTATTATAATATTCAGTATTTACTGTAGGGGGGTTCCTTTCGGATAAAAATTTACGTACGGTTGAACGTCGTGATGCATGAATGAATGATCATACATGATCCCGTACTCCTCGAGTAGAGGTATGAGTTCCTTGCTGGTTTTCCATCCTGGAGCAGTGAATCCAAGGGGTTTGCTTCCAGTGAACTTTGTCAGAATCTCGATCGAGCGCTGCAGAATCGTATGTTGTTCTTGAAGAGATAGGTCGGAAACATATTCATGGGTGTAGCCGTGAAGGCCACTATAATATAGTTTGTCAGCTGCCTTAATCATACAACGAGGGCAAATGCCTACATTTCATGTCCCGCGTCCCGAACCTGCCAGCAGCCGCAACCAAAGTCAAAACTTGTTGATGGCATACGATAAGATATTATGAGCGCTGATAGAGGGAATATTTGACTACATACCTTTGCTAATTGATTTGGAAAGGATTCGACTGTATGTGCTGGAGCGAACCATGTGGCTTTGATGTTGTACTTGTCCCATAAATTCAGGAGACGATCGACCCCTACAGTAGCTCCAAATATGCCTCGAGAGACGTTGGTTGGGTTTTGGACTGATCCATCACAAGTATTAATCCTTGAGATTGGCAGACTTGTAAGTGTGGATACGTTATACTTAAATATTGTGACACGGGAGGATAATCACCAGTTGGAAACAGCATCGACATCAACTAGGGAATAATTAGCCCATAAGCTTCTGGAAAGTTGAAATTTTTCTCTCCGCCACGAAACTTGGAACATACTTCCATAGCCAACAAGTACTCTCTTCTTCCTACGCTCCATTGGGATATCATCGGACCCTGGCGTCGAATTTTGCCTCTCCTTGTTTAAGAGCTCAAGGTGCTTCCGCGCCCGCCAAGCCTGGTGATATTTGAGGGGAGTCCCCTTTAATATTTCAGACGCCTGAATCTGACGGGGTTTTAGCGGGTCATTTGAATTATTATACGCGCCTGACAGGCGGGGTACGAGGTACCGCATAGAGCGGGACATTTTCCAATCGCGATGGGTCTCAGGGCTGCATGTATGTGGCCTGTAGACTGATACAACCACGGCCTTTTTCCGCTTGCTATAGTTAACATGTAGATGAAATGGACACTCTTTGGAGAGACAGGCTAGGGAATATCGCGAGGCATCAGATTTGACAATTTTGTAGGATAATGATTGCTCTACAGTATATTGGAGGAGGATGTCGCGAGCCTCTTTGATGGACGGGAATGTCGTCCCGACTGCATAAGGATTGGAAGCCATGATACAATTGTGCCGAAATAAGAACAGGAATTGCAGCGGAATGTGGTATATCAGGACGATATAGGGGCAAAATAGGGGGGTAAGATAGGGGCTGAGAGGAGTGGCATAATTGTAAGAGTGGACATTTGTGGACGTTGAAATAGACTCGGGGCAAACCATTCCTAATTCAGACGAGGATGGGGATGCAAGGCTTGGCAGAAAAGGGGGGGGTCACCGCTAGCCCAAATAGGCAGATTAGGGCTTGGACTATTGTTTCATCTCCATCTCTTCTTGACAACTTGAATGGTTGTGCAATCAAGTTTCAACCACGAACTCGGGTGTACCCTCGGCGGACCGACCAGCTTCACGGTGGTGTCTCATCCATCCTCGGGTGTTCTCTTTATCTCCCGCATTTGGCCGCCGCATATTCACCTACTAGTATTTCTTGCCCTCCCTCTTGCACAGTTACTATCCAAGAAATTCGGATACGTCCGCTATTTCACCTTGAACTGGCTGGGTGGGAACAAACCGAAGAGAGATGCGTTCCCCAAGCTGTGGACGACTTTGTGGTTAGGTATCCGTTGATGAAGCCGGAAAGGTCTCCAACTCCGCGGGAACTCTGCGTAAGTTGGAATACGCCCCTTGCTTTGTGCTGTAGGTTAGTTAACTTACGCCCTGGAATTCTGATCCGTAATTTTCTAAGCTGAGTTGCATAGGAACTACATACAACCAATCAAAATAAATTATCCATATGAAACGCTACGTACTGGGCTTTATCCGGTTTTATTCCCAGTAAATTTTCTCAACGCCAACTTTGCCTTCACTCAGATATCCCAATCTAGCCAACATACGGGCCTAACTACTCAGCTGAGGACCGTGGGATTTCTGTCAGCTCCTTGTCGAATTTGGATACTACCATTGTTCTTGTATACCGTCCTTACAGTGCGAAGGGATCAAGCATCCAAAAGCGATGGCCCAAATCACTTGCCACTGAAGTGGACGATCAAATAACATAGGCCTGGCCCATATTTGTTTTATGGATGTATGCGATCCAAGTCACAATTGCTGTGGTAATAGCCGGAGTTTGATGACGCGTGGCTGCCTTGTTATCCACGGGGAGAATGATCGGAGCCTAGCTCATCGCTGAGGAGGCAGAGGGATTCGGGGAGGCCCAGCAGGTGGGTTCATCCCGAGACAATATCTGTATCTGACATTGTGTTAGATGGTCTTCACCAGATTATTTATACTTTTTTCGTGCTGTCTCCGGGGAATTTGCGGATCTTTGTTGGCAAAGATATTCAGCCAAGTCAAATGATCCTACATAGGGAAGCTCCCTTACAAATTTCACGGGGCTCTGCTTCAGGGAAATTTTACTACGGAATGCTATTTATAAAGGGACACTGGAGTCAGGTATTCGATATTTTCTATTTTTCGACATACCACTCTTCAGAGTTTTCTATCACACGAAGAATTACTACTCTCTAGCAGCTACCATTTCTTGACCAAAATTTGTAACTGCCGTTTAATTTGATCCGCAACGACGTTTGCGATGTGGCGCCCTACGCCCAATGCCTACGCATGGCTTCTGCTTATCGTGTTTGCAGCATATGCCGCTGCAAATGCCATCACACCAGTTTCAGCAGCAGCGCAATATACGGGTATAAGTCCGTCATCGAATACTATGGCTCTATCTACAAGAGCTGTAAGCTCCCTCTTCTCGGCTTGCATCTTCCTCTGTGACCCGTACCCACATAGGCTTAGGCCACTAATATCTATTCTAGACAAGTATCCCCGACCCTACTTCTAGTTTCAGCGCCACATACTCTGGCGATGGGGGGCTGGAGATTAATAAGGGAGGAGGAGGACACGGAGGACATGGAAAAGGTGGAAAAGGTGGAAAATCAAGCGGAGGGAGCGGCGGCGGCGGAGATGGAGATGCCGGCGATCAACAGTCAGCTTCTGATGCCGGCCCGAAGACACAGTTGGTGGCGGTCTGCAGCTGGTTGGTCTTGGCGGTTATGCTCCCGTTGCTCCTTTGATTCTACTATTTTGGGGACGTGTGGGAAACCAACCATCTTTGAATCTTTCCCACCCAACAGACCCGGAATAGTGAACAAAGGGGAAGCAAGAAGGAAACGCAGCACCTGCACAGCTTTTGATACGCCCACTAACCCAAACCCAACTCCCCTGAAATCCTCAAAAGACATGCTTCCCGTCGTCAATCTGTTGGTCTGGCCATTTTTGGGAGGGCTCCTTGAGATCTGCGTTTCAATATAAAAAGTACTACCCGTCAGCTCTAGCTTCCCTTGTGCCCATCTTCGAGTTTTCTTACAGTCGATCGTTTGCTATTCGGACTTCGGGACATTCTGCACCATCTTTCAACCCCTGAATTCGTTCGCTACAACTACCCCCCCCCCCCATCCTCTATATATCATTCCGGTCTAGTTATTCAAAACTCCTTCTACCAATCATGAAAATGCATAAATCTCTCAGTGCTCCCTTCCTCTTCATTCTTCTAGCAGCATCCGCCTTTGCGAAGCCCATCGGCGTCGAACTTCCACGCCGAAATGCGTATGGAGACCCAGCTGGTCCAGCAAAGTCAAGTGTAACCATACCCAGTTCAGGCAAAGGGGTTCGAAATACCTCTTTTTTTTCCAGCCTAGCCATCGATGAGCAACTAACGATTTCGATCACTATTCCAGGAACCTATCGCCTTTACTCAATCCAAACCCCCACCGCAGCCGACAACAACTCCTGCTACCAAGGTTCGAATTCTAAGCCCAACATATAGTTACCCTCTACCAACTTTTCCCCAAGTAGTCTGCATACTTACCAGAGGTATTAGACACCGCAGGGATACGGGGCAGTCGAACCCCCCAAGTTCACATCTACCACAGCTATTTACGTCGAGGTCTGAGCCACTAACCCCAGTCTTCCCCCCGCCCTCCCCCTATCCAACCCCTAAAACTACAAACTAACATTCCCAGCCGCCGAAAACGTACCCAGCCATCCCGCCAGCATCAGTCGATCCCGTAAAGCCTACTCAGGTTCGTTATAACAAAGCCCCTTCATATCTGCCCCTCCATATTGTGCTACAACTAACACACCTCAGATTGCACCACCCGCCTACCAAACCCCCAGCATCCCAGCTGTTATTTCCCCAACAACCTACTCCAAACCCCCGACACCGACCCCCCAACCGCAAAACTACTACAGCAACAACAACAAGAAGAAGACCGAAAAACCTTCCCTCCCGCCCACCGAAGGCAGCGGAGGATCCTACCGCCTCCGCATCCGCGGTGGCATAGGTAGCAGCATAGGAAACGTCGCCGACAAGCTCGGGGACGCAATCAGCGGCGGCGGGGGCAAGAAGAAGAAAGGAGGGAGCGGCAGCAGTGGCAGTAAGGGTAGCACTGGGTCAGCTCCGAAGCCTACGGCAGGTCTGAATACCCCATCATTAACGTCAATGACTGCTGCAAACGCAAATGCACATAGTGCCAGATCTAATGCTAATGATGATAGCTAGCCACAAGCCTAGCGAGGCGTCGGTGAAGAAGAGTAGTCAGCCCACGGCATCGGCGACGGCGGCGACGAAGGTTAGTGCTAGTGCTAGCGCGTCGAAGACGAGGACGGGAGGGGGGGATGGTCCGAAGGTTACGGGTGTTCCTAGTGCGGTGAAGTCGGGTGGGGTGAAGGATCCAAAGGCTACGGGGAAGAGTGGGAGTGGGAGTGTTCCGAGACCGAAGGATACTAAGGATAAGGATCTGGGTGTTGGGTTGGATGCGAGGGGATATATGCGTGGCGGGGCGGTGTTGGCGGGCTTGGTGGTTGGGTTTTTGGTTGTTGCTTGAAAGGGGGAGGGAGAGGGGCTTTCGGGGCTTTTTCCTTTTTATATGTTTTGTTATTGATATCGGTATTACCATTTAATAAATAATAAATAATTAGCCAATAACTGAAATAGAAAAGGGGGTTCATGGGATCTATTCTCATTCTTCATTGAACGTGCGTATAAAATGTCGTGTATATACATGTAAGTGTGTAACCCCCTATCCCGAAACCACCACGGGGCCGTCTTCATGGCGAGCATCCAGCACTCCCATCCCCCTCCCGCGAATCCACATCTATTTAGGCAGATACTTAATGCCCGAATCAGGGCAAGAAGATCCTGCACCTCCTGTGTTAAAAATAATTATATTAGCGATGAACCGGAATGAAAATGGTGAGGGGGAATATATTGTCCATACCAGGTGCGGCAGGGATCCATTTGCCGGTCTGAACGGAGCCCTGGACATTGAAGAAGATCCAGAGCTCATTCAAATTGTCGCCGTCGCAGTTAATCGTCACCTCCTGGCCGTGGGCGGACGAGAGCGCCTCCTGGATCTCTTCGAAGGTATATGTCTTGGAGCTGTCGGGCACGATGCTGGCATTGGCGAGGATCTGTTCAAGTAAGTGGTGTTAACAATTCATTTCCCTTTCCTACTGATATTTCATATCGTAATAAGGGTTGTATAAACCGACATTATAAGAGTCAAGGCCCTTAAAGAGCTCCACAGACTTCCGGAAATAATCCACAACTTCTTCCTGCGGGGCGTAGTCGGTATAGCAGTCGGGCTCCAGGGTGGAAATGCAGGTGCCGTGCTTGTTCCACTCGTGCGCCCAGAACGACTCGTCGTCTCCCTTGTAGTCCTTCCAGAAGGTGTTCAGGTCGTCGAGCAGCTCGGTTTCGCCGCTCGCTTCGATGATGGCGCTGATGTTGGAGTATTCGCGGGACGGGTCGCAGTTGGACTCGTAGGTGCCGTCGCAGTTGTCTGGCCTAGATGGGAGTTAGATTTTGGGTTTCTTTCTCCTTTTTCCTATTGTAAACCCAACTAGACTCACCAAAGGCCATGGATAGTCCAGGAATCAGTCGGTCCAGTGACGGGATCCGTATCCCAAAACTGCGTCAGCAGCAACAACCCGCCGGGTTCATTGAAGCAGCATGTATCATCACTAGAGCCCTGGCAACTGATTTCCCCATCAGCGGGACATTCTTTGGGCCCGAAGATGTTGGCGCCAGCGGCAAGCTGGGCGCCGACGAGCGCAATGGCTGCGTAGGAACGGAGGGATGGCATGGTAAAGCTGATGGGTGTACCAGTTGACTATGTAGTATGAAAGGAAGAAGATCTGCACAACTGTATTCCAAGCTGTAGAGATGGGGAAGAGGGGGGAAAGGGGATGGAGTGGGTTTTATATGCAACTCCAGCTTCTGAATATCTGCTTCGTCCTCTCCCCGTCCCCGTCCATCCAAAAACCACTCCACCAAGGAAGCAGTCGTTCAGGGCTCACCCCCTCCAACCCGACCTCCCCATTGGCCACAAACACACAATCACGGTCGGTGCCCTGCGGAGGACCCGCCGGCTCGAGACCGCGCGAAGGCCACTATCTCCGATCTGCCAGAAAACACGGGCATGGCAAGGCATGGCACGGCAAGGCAAGGGAGGAAAATGCGACTCTGGCCCCGATGATCATCCATGTTTCGAAACAGGGCTTCCCATACACAGCGACGGAGAGGGCCGAACCGGGCAGAACAACAACCCAGAACTATGTCACTGCATAGCTACTTGAAAGCGGGCAGGGCGGTGGTGATTGATGGCGGGTAGAACGGAGCTGCATAGTAATCATGCCCGCCTCTTGAGCCATTTGCTGGCCCATGCCAGTCCTCTGCTATGTATCCAGCAGTCGAACAAGTCGAGCGCGGGCATCCGCAGAAAGCGACGAACATCAAACATGTGTCTGCCCACCCCGTCAAGCTGACAGCTCCGATTCGTGCTGCAATCGTCAGACGAACCGCCGGCCTGTGCAGATCAGTATCGGGTCTGGTGGGGACTGGGGAGCCGGACGGCTTAAATGCTGTATCTTGTCAGGTTGCGGGCGACAAGATCATGGCGGGGAGAGTCCATACTGAACGGCAGGAGTTTGTTCCCTGCTCGGCCGGGCATTAACTCGGTGGCTAACGGCTAGCGGGTGGGCGGAGTTGCATACATCGCTCCATAGGGTTACATCTGGCGATAAGGAGCAGATATTGCTGCGGTTTCAAGGGCGGCGGGAGTTGGCCAATCTAATCGTGTTTTGAACGTTTATTGAATAGTTAAACAACGGCTGGCTCGGCTTCAGGCTGCTTGACCACAGACTCCCTGTTCTCATCAAGCGCAAATAATAAACAGGATCTAATAGAATCCAACACAAACCACCCGCATAAGTATGTATGCGATTGCCACGCAAATAAGATAGGTATGTCGGTATAGTTCTCCTGCTGGAGCGAACTGCGGTTGATGTTGAACTTGATGGTGCAGGAGGTTGAAGACCAGTACATTAAATCGGGTTTTGGCTGGGAAACCATGAGCTCTATGTCAAGGTTTCTATAAATTATAGTTAATAACTAGTAGAGATCTCACGCTTGATTTTTATGTACTCGGTAATGAAGGTAATATCCATGTCTATATTGCGCCGGCAAACAAGATATATACTTGTTCGTGCACCCTCTAGGTCCATATCCATACCAATAAAGTCCGCTGCTCATAAGGACGATCGAGTTTGAACGCATTCTCTGGCTCTCCGGCTACCCTCATAAGTTGTGTTGGGGATGGAGGAAAAAGAAGGTTTTGCTATGGATGGAAGATGAACTGATGCTGGAAACTTGAACAATATACCCACATAAACCCCAGAGTTAGGGGACAGTAATCGGTAAAGGAAGGAGTACATAATAGAAACACGGTGCATAAATAAAGCTATTGTCTAGAAAGCAAGAGAGAAAATAAATACCGCTCAACACAGGTGGCTCTGTTAGATATCACAATTTGAATACACAAGCCAACCAGCCCTTATGATTTAACTACACATATAACCGTCCACTGACCGTATTCAACAACTCCACCAACAAGTGCCCGAAAAAAAAAAGACTCCTGGTCATCAGTGTTCAACAGCCATTATATAATCCCTTGGTTGTCGCAGAGAATTCAAACCCCATTAGGCAAATCGGAATGCGAGCGGCGGAATTCCAGGCACTTCAAACGCAACTGCTGGATTGTTTCCTCAGTGAGGATTTGCGTGCCGCTAGATAGGTGATGTCGATCCATGAAGCTAGGACTCGTGTAAGGCATAGCGGCGGCTACCATTCCCATAACCTCCTCGTTCAACGCGGCAACTGATTCGTACTCTTTGTTCCAACATTTCAAAATGATATCTTTACCAAGTAGGCTGGTAACGTTCGGGAAATTCTCTTCTTGTAGTGTCTCGCCGGTCAGCTGGAACTCCGGTTCAATGCCCCTAAACACGCAGTAGATAAATGATCCAACTGCGAATTGTTCAGTTTGATGGCTGGCAATATCCTCGACGCCGTCATGGAATGGGATGGTGGAGGCAACACAGGGCTGACCTATCCGAATACAGCTGTCAAACTCGGCAAGCTTTAGACGCAGACGGTGGTCCAGCAGGGTATTGGCAGGGCGGATGTCCCCGTGCACCAATCCCAACTGCTCTAGATGTGCTACGGCGCTGACTAGCTCCGTGACCCATCGTAGACGGGTGGATAAAGGGGTGGCGCACGACATACCGCCTTTCATCCAATCATCCAAGCTCAACCACATGCGAGGGAGGAAGGTTCCTTCATGGCAGTGGAGGATACTCTGAAGGATGTTTGCATGGGGGTTGCGGTTGATGATGTCGTAAGCATGCTTTTCACGAGAGAAGGCTCGCGATGACTCGACGGTTTGTTCGGTCTGCTCCTCGGTGGCCGCGATGTCATTACCATATAGGATTGGGGCTTTGAAAGCCATGCAGTCCTCGATAGCATAAGTGGAGCTCAGGTACCCTGCTCCAAGAAGATGGTGATGTGTGAGTCTGAAAGGGGCTATGCGCTGTCCAATATCCATGGCTTGATTGGAGTGTGTCGCTATAGAGGTGATGTGAATGTGATTTGTGCTTTGAAGGAAGATATAAAGGAATCAGATGAAGTTCATGTGGCGGATCGGTTGATGATGATGATGATGATGATGCAGAAGGAAAGAAGGAAGAGAAAAAGGATGGAGAAAGCGGGAGTTTTATATTCTGCTGCCAGACAATGTTCAGTGATGCCATTCACATATAAAAACCGCACAGAGTACATATTCAACCTGCACTTTATTAACATTGTTCATAGACTGTGCAGGAAAAGAGGGAACATCCATACTCTCCTGGCGTAATCCCGGCAAACCTCTTTGTTAGTTAGGGGAAGGGGAGAGAAAACCCTATGGAAATATCAGTTTCACTAATTCAAGAGGGAAGTATTGGGGGAGGCATGAAGACATACCCGGTCTTGTCCACCGCCACAGTCCACGAGGAGTCTTGTGCCAGTATCCCAGAGCTATACAGTCACCGCATGGTGTGCGCATACTGCGGGTTCCGAAACTCCAGTTTTCCGGAGGAGACTGGCACGTAGCGGTTGGCCTGTTCGATATAGAAGCCGGACACTCCAGCAGACTTCCGCATCCATCGACTGAATGGCCACACCGATGCTTCACATTGACCATAGTTCGTTGGCACATGGCATATCAAGGCACTAAAGCCTAGAGTTTATTCAAAGAGGGTAAACAAGGGTTCGGCTTGCCGGTCGTGATGCAGTCGTCTATTATTATTTAGCGGTCGTCTATATTGGAGCTCTCTGGCAGTAGGGCATGTAAATAGTCAAATAAAGTGAAAATAAGGATATGGTAATATGGACAAAAATATGTGGATTTGATATAGAAGTAAAAATGAGCTGGGTAGGTGAATAATTTTGAAGTGATCAGACTGAAAAAAAAATAAAAGGTTGTTTGGGACTCGCTGAGGTTTAGAAATCAATGCTGGCAATGATTGCAAATATGAGCGTTTGTCATTTCACGATTAGACATCAAACCAAGAGTCCATATTGAAACAAGGCACGGATCGGCTGATAATAAAATGACGGCCAGCTTTCAACTCCATCAGTTATTAGGCTGACGTAGGTTTTGCTCATACAAAAAAGCCTTACGCTCGGATATTAATGTGGCTGCCATGTAATCAGGCTCCCAACGATCGAAGTCTGGTCAAAATTGTTTCCACAAGGCTGGGGAGGCTAGAAATCGGGAGAATGAAGACTGGAGCAGCAAGTTCCAAGGCGTTGGGCGAATGGGCCAAACCCACTCAAGAGATACCTGAGCCATTCCACAGGAAAACAGGGTACTTTGACAGCTGCTGCATCAATGATGCAAACCACTGCAGACGATGCGTCCAAAGGACCAGCCATCAGGGTCCAAATACGAAAAGGAAATGAAGATGTCCCACAGTGCTGGACGGAAAAGAGGGGTTAAAATCCAATTTGGCTGCCCTCAACTTCTCGTATACATGCGGATAATAGGCACATATGGTCACACGCGCATCTATCCCCCATTTGCGCGAGAGAGAACTAATCTCCCTAGCCTGCCAATAGAAAATGCCAGACCAGTCCCCGCCAGCCAGCCTTGGGTGGCTGAGGGGAATTTCGGCAATATCTTGATGAAGAAAGGATCCAGAGCCCGCACATATCGACGTGCTTATTATCCACCAGAGAAGGAGTGGAATCCTGCGATGCCTTGCAGTCCTCTGTTTGTTGTTTGCTCGACAGAGGAAAGTTGAGGTTGAGGTTGGTGAGATATCGGAGGTGGGTGACCGGAGCGGATAAATGATCTCCCGTCGCGTTGCCGATGCTGTCATCCTTCGGTCTCTCCATCTATCTTGACAAGTCGACAACGTTCGGTCAATCCGCAGTCATCTTTCATAAGGATGCGCCAGCCCTGAACTTGGCTTTTTTTGTGCCGACTGCTGTGTCTGATGCTGTCTGAGTCATGATTTAGTCTCAGTTGTAGTCGTTGGTGGTGATTCATCAATCCTCCCATGGATTGCCCCTCTTAAAGCTTCCATCCTTTTCCTTCTGTCAACCCCGTACATATTCTTTTATTTCCGGAGAATTATACATATTATACATATACTTCTGCATTGTGTTGCCCGGGGACGGCTAGCACACCGTGTTACTCTGCAGACGCGTTATCTGATACCCCTCCACCCGTCACTCAGAGCGATGCCACTGCTACACAGGTCGACATTGAAATTAAAGTGCTCCGACTTCCCTGATGGATGAGTCTGTTGGAAGCCTCCTAAAAGTAGGTTTTGCTGTATATTATCCTCTCTGGTAAACTGGCTAACACATCCCCGTCCCAACTCAGGGCTTGGAAGAAAAATATTGTCCACCCCTGGATCCCGCGCTCTTTGCTGCTATTGCAGGTGACTTTGATCTTCACGACGAGAACAGCATCCGCCAGTTCCGCGGGGTATTGGACGAGCTTAAAATATCCGCTGCTGAACAAGAAAATGTCCCGTTTGATCCGTCGGGCACCAGCGGCCAGGACTATGCCTTGGATAACGATGAACCTGCGTCGGAACGAAGCGAGTCGCAACCAACACTTCCGTCTTTAAAATCAAACATAACGAGCTTGGAGTCGGACATCTCCTCCATAAACCTAGAACAGCGCCGGCCCGCAAGATTGAAGCAGCAATGGCAGGAAGAAACAGAGAATCTCCGCCCATGCGTCAAGGCTTCTTCTCCAGAGCGCACATCAAGAACCTTTACGAAATTGACCTTCGAAGAGAAAACTGCAGATTTGATGGCAATGTTTCCGACAATCGGCCGCTACACCATAGAGCATACGCTTGGCACATGTGACGGGGATGTTGAACGTTCGATGGATGTCTTACTCAACCTGGCTTTTTTCGAGGATCAAGTCTCAGATGAAGAGGACCATAAAGTGACGATCCCCAAAGGAATCGAGGGATTCCGAGGAAACGCCTACAGTAGCAGGGGACGGAAGAAAGGAAAGAAAAATCAAACGAGAAAACATGAAATCCTTCGCAATTCGAGCTCTGGTTCATCATCCCGGTCACAATCCAATGGGGATATACAAAACAAATGGGACAATAGCAAAAAGGATGTCGACTTTGTTTGTGCGAGAACGTATCTGTCATCCAAATCGGTTGCCTCAGCTTACCACCTAAACGGCGCATCTTTGCCCAGCACCATCCACTTTCTAGCGTCCACAGAAGCAGAGAAACATGCGAAAAGTATGATGGATGACCCCGTTACTGTGACACAAATAGCAGAGCTCCGCCAAGATTTTGGTACGGTCTCGCCTGAGAAACTTGCTGGCTTGCTCCGGCTGGCTCGCAATTCAATCTCGGCCGCAAATGAGCTCGCGACTGTGATGGTTACCGTCCGACCACCCCCAAACCCAACGGAGATCGTTCAGATAAAACAGACTCCTATACAGCTAGATGACTCCCCCTCCCAAGAAACTACCGAATTGCAGTGGACACAACGAGCTCCCCGGACTCCGACTGATTACGCCACGACTAGGGCAGTTGCCAACTCCCATTTTGTCGCTGGAAATAGCGCCTTCACCAAGGCGACTGCAGCATACCGACGAGGTAAATCCGACCATCTTATGGGTGGCGCAGCGGGATATTACTCCATGGTGGGCCGCGAGCATATGGACAGAGCAAAGAAAGAAGCGGCGGCAGCAGCAGATGCTCTAGTAGAATCTCAGTCGAGTGCCAGGGGTCTCGACCTGCATGGTGTCAGCGTGCAACATGCCGTAGGAATTGCAAAGAGAAACGTGGCAGCATGGTGGGATGGCCTAGGGGATACGAAATACGCACCGGGTGCCTGGGGCCCGCGACAGGAAGGCTACCGCATAATTACGGGGCTGGGTAGACACTCCAAGAACGGGACCGCCAGGCTTGGCCCTGCTGTTGTTCGGGCTTTGGCCAAGGAGGGATGGCAGGTTGAAGTTGGTGAAGGGTACTTGACGGTTACGGGAATAGCGAGACACCGGTGAGCGGAGTGAGTTGGATTTGGACTGGATATTGACTGCGTGGAGATGTTCGCATATACCTGCCCTGGGGAACCAAGTGTTTGGATTTAGACGGGGGGTTTTCTACCATGTTTAGACTGGTGTATAGTTGGTTACCCGCGTGAATATACAGCGCATAGACATGTGTTCATAAGATAGCAACGCTATTAAATTCAAGAAATAAATATTTGCAGACCCAGAATCCCCGTGGTGAGTTTAAGGTTCGGCGCGGATGAGGTCATCGTCTCGTCAGGAGAGATCGGGCCGACAACAAAAAGAAGTTCTGTACACCATTTATTCCATCGTCATCGCAGTTCAGCCTCTTTATTACTAAATAAATATCTTCGATTTGTTTGAGACCATATCCCATCCAAATAATATTTTGCCTTGACTCCCCACCCACAGTTGTTGGCGCATCTTTTGATTTGGAATCATTTCCGTCAACGCCTTTTGCCGGAATCTAAGCCCCCCCCCCATACATATATCCGACACGCCCGCTGCACGTCAGATTCCTGAACTCTAACTACATCTTATATTTTTATCTCTCGGACACTGGGCTATATACTGGCGTTTGCCTGTCTATCGATCTGCTATATATTCACCCCAACATACCGCCCGCCTCTCAACTCTCGGCTATCCCATATCCCATGCGCTTGATTCTGCCGAAACTTCATCGACCTCCGCTCCGTATCGTTGTTCCCGCTACCCCTTGTCGACAGTTCATCAGCAAAGCTTCCAGCCGCCCTACTCTTCCCCACCCGCCTCGCCGGTGGCCATCGCCGACCAGCTCGAGAGTCACCCTAGTCAGCTCTGTGTCTATGACCTCCTTCGTGTCTTCATTTTTCAGTTCTTCGAATAATAAAGCAGACAACATGGAGTTTCCCGACAAGAGGACAGACCAGGAATGGCAAGCTGTTCTGACTCAAGGTGTGTGCGCTCCTCCAAACACCCTCTTGACCGGGCACTCTCACCCAACAATACTAAATGTTCTCTGATCAACTAACCCCCCATCTTCCCCTGATAAATAGAACAATTCCGCATCCTCCGCAAAAAGGGCACGGAACCCGCCGGCAGCGGCGAATACGACAAACACACGCCCAACGTAGGCGTCTACGAATGCGCGGGTTGCAACGCCCCGCTCTACAAAGCCTCGCATAAATTCGCGTCGGGCTGCGGATGGCCGGCATACTTTGACTCGCTACCCGGGGCGGTTGTGCGCAAGGAAGACAATTCGTTTGGCATGAGCAGGATTGAGATCATGTGTGCGAAGTGCGGGGGGCATTTGGGACATGTGTTCAAGGGGGAGGGGTATCCGACGCCGACGGATGAGAGGCATTGTGTGAATAGTATTAGTTTGAAGTTTACGGAGGATGAGGGGAAGGCTGGGGAGGGGAAGTAAATGGGGTTTTCTTGGGTTTGCTTGTTTGGATATAGTTTGGGAGAGACAATTTATGATTTACTATGCATTCTATTTTCATTCCTGTTTCCTTTTATTTTGGCTGGAGAGACTTGGATAGCAGTTCTGAATCGGTGCCGCAAACAGCCGCGCTTTTCACACAGCCTGGCAACATATAGTTACGCATACAAACCGCCGTCTTTGATATTCTCATCTTCGTCTTTGATATCCGTCGGTGAATCCCCCGGCCGTCTCTCGGTCTTGGCGCTTAGTCATGACTGAGTCAGCAGCGGTGGCCATCTGCGTCTTCCAACCTCCAACCTCGACATCAACATCAGACGCTGTCACCGTCATTGTGTCCCGCTCTCTGCTCGGTCTCTGCTGCTGGTTTGCGCCAATATATACGCTTAGCCATTCCTCTCCGTCGCTGGCCGCTCCTCAACTTCCTGCGTGCTAATCCTTCTGTTGTGCGCTGTCCACCTGCGCGATTCCCCTCCATCCAACCGTTCCCCTCCGTCAGACACAACAACCCGGCCATGGCCTCGAGACGAGCAGCCAACCCGGCTGCGGAACGCGCAGCCAAAAATCAGCTTGTGATTAAGAACTTGCTGAAGCTGGAATGCAATAAAACTTGCGCTGATTGCAAGCGGAATAAACGTGCGTATCATCTCTCGCTTTCTTGTCTGCCTGCTACATCTACCCGTCTGGCAGCGGAGGGGATTCCCCCACCCTCCTACGTTTCTGTGTCCGTCGTTTGTATACTGGTGGGAGTAGGCTGCTAACATCATTCTGGCTTAAACAGATCCACGATGGGCCAGTTGGAACCTTGGTATCTTCATCTGCATTCGTTGTTCGGGAATACATCGGGGGATGGGGACACATATCAGTCGAGTCAAATCGGTCGACCTGGATTCCTGGACCGACGAGCAGTTGCAGAGCGTGTTGAAATGGGGAAATGCTAGGGCGAATAAGTTGGTCCCCCCTCGTTAATTCCCCCACGTTGATTTGGAGGCACGCCCAGCCCTTTGTCAGGGGCTGTTTTGAAGGATTGTGACATTATGCTAATCCATCGCGATAGATACTGGGAGGCGAAACTGGCGCCCGGACATGTTCCGTCGGAAGCGTACGTATTTGAGCAATATATTCCGGTGAAGCACGGCTAATTTGATCCCCAGGAAAATGGAAAACTTCATCCGAACCAAATACGAGTCTAAAAGATGGGTGATGGACGGCCCAATGCCTGACCCGTCAACTCTTGACGTCGAGGCCGACGATAATATGGTAAATATCTCTCAAAGTCCCATCTATCGTGCAATGCTCACCTTATTTACAGCCATTGGCCATGGTTCAAGAAAGAGCCAATCTCGAGCGATCTACCTCCCAGCGTGCGACGTCAACAGCTAGCCAACCGGCGCCCCGTCGATCTCAGCAACCACTAAATTTGTTTGACGATGATACCCCGACACCTCCAGAGAGGCCTAATACGACAGACCTACCAGGTCTTCGCCCGCCCCCAAGACCAGCGCAACCAGTTTCAGCCCCGGCCCCGGTCCCCGCTCCAGCTCCCGCACCCAAACAAAACAAACCAGCAGATTCTCTTCTTGGTCTAGATTTCTTCGCCGCACCTCAGCCTGCCACCAACCGTCCCTCTAGCACTCCATCTTCCAATGCCGGTGCCACCGGCCCATCAAGGCCTGACCTAAAACAATCCATTCTATCCTTATATGCCTCAGCGCCCAAGCCGCAACCACCCCCTCAGCATGACCGAAATACATCGTTTGGATCCTTCTCAGCGCAGCCGCAACTAGAGCAACAAACCAAACCCCATGACGCTTTTGGCGGACTTACAGATGCATTTAGTAGTTTGAGTTTCCCATCCACCACATCACCCCCTCCTCAGCAAAAACAATCCGCGTTTTCGAGCCTCGGATCCTTCAGCTCCCCAAAGTCTCCGCCTGCTGCACCACAAATTTCGTCACCACCCCTTAGTGGTGGTGGTTTTTTTGACCCCCCCACTCAGAAACCTGCTCCTAAACCGCAACAAGCAAGAAATCCCTCCATATCTTCTGGTGGTGGTTTCGGTTTAGTCGAAGCGACAATGGGTTCGACTAAGTCGGCACCTGCACCACCTGCTACATCGACTAATACCTTTGACTTATTCTCCTCGCCCGCAGTCCCTACTTCTCCACCTGTCGTTTCGCCTAAAACCGAAAATACCAACTCTGTTTTCAACCTCTCGGCCCCTGCAAAGGAACCACTACCTGTATCGCAGCCCACATCTACTGCTAATGTCACCAATATGTTTTCTTCTAGCTCTCTAGATCCTTGGGGCGGCAATGCATGGAGCACCACCGAGGCTTCTCCACCTGCCAAACAGGAGCCATCCACTATGATGAAGGTTCCCGAAACAATCACCGCCAATGACATTGGTTCCGGATGGGGTGCATCGACCGGCCCCTCGCCTCCTAAACCGGCACCCGCCATTTCTGCCGACGAGGATTTTGGCGGGTGGACAAGCGCGGCGCCTGCGGCTCCAACTACTACCGCCAACTCGAAGCCAAAGACAGGTGGATTTGGAGGAAGCGATGATTTGTTTTCTAATGTATGGGAGTGAAATATTGGTATTTTGCTCAATTTTGCAGGCCAGGGTGGAGGGATATACTCGTAATCGAGTGATGGTAGTATGGAGCTTGCGAATTTGCATTTGATATTGTTGCATTTAGACTGCATTTCCCCCAGTTCTTTCTATATCTTGTCGCTTTACCCCTCGATCTACCTAGCATGTCATGTCTTATTCTTCGCAGTCAATTTTTTCCGCTTGCATACGTTATTTAGAGCGTCATTCCTCGTGTCGTTGTCGTTGCCGTTCTCGTGCTAGTGTCGGGAGGACAGGAGGTGGCCTTTGCCCTTCAGCATTATGTCTCTGGCTAGAAATCGATGATTCCCCCGGTATTCCTTTTCTCGTATGTGATGTCATCACTTGATGAAACGCCCCAGTCGCGGGGTCCTCAATCTAGTCCCAGCAGAGTATATGTATCTCATGATTTTCACCTTTATGGATCTAAAAAAAATAGGGGGGGAGGCCCTGTCAGATCCGCTTGAATAGGCATATTACACAAACAATTCCTTGTTATCGTACGTGGATGTCAATAAACTTTTAACCGGCTTCAGGATGGCCCACCCGCGAAATGTACATCGCTCCCCGTTTACCAAGGGGCTGGGGGTTTTTATGTCTTCCTTTAAGCGGATATAATTATGGCACATGTAACTAATGGTGGGATTTAATGAGATGCTCTGGGATTTAGGAGGAGCACAAAACAATAGTCCAAACACCTCTTCGCGCTTGAAGAGAATCGTCTCCGTAAAAATGTTTACAGATCAAACTGCAAAGGGATATAAAACACTATCCCCCAAGTATTATAGGGATAGGATAGCTCCGACCGAGACAGACATTTCAATAACTCCATGACCCCCGCAACGCCATACCAGGCAATAAAAAAAAGGATATGCGCGAATGCAGCGACCAGAATACAACTTCGCAAAATCCGGCTCATAAATCGCAGCGTCGTCGCATCTCTCGATGCACCTGCACCTGCGCCAAAAAAAGCAACCCATACTATGCAAACTTCCCCCACCCCCACCCCCCGCCTAAAATATCCAGCTCAATATAATCCACAGCCCCATCCCGGCACCAACAACAATCGCCGCAACTTTCAACACAGCAACTCTATCGCCCTGCCTCGCCATCCGCGTGAGTCGGCCCGCGCTACCACGGATATTCGTCGACATCGAGGAGAATACTTCGCTCTGTTATTTATTGGTTGGCATCGTCTGCTGTTAGCGGGGTGGATCGACCGCGAAGGGTATATATGGGGTGGAACTAACAGTGTGATCGATGGCCCCTTGGTCTCGGGCATTGTCGTAGATGTCGATTGTGACGGATTTCAGCGCGTTGGTCTTTTGCGCGAGAGCGTCGAGGAGCGCGTTGTTTTGTCTGGTTGGTTTTTGTTTCAAGAGGGGTCAGCTTGCGTGTCGTTGATGCGATTCAGGGGGGATGTGCCATCGTAGTAGCAACGACGGATGGGTTTGGAGGCTGGGAAGGGCATACTGCTCACGAACGTAGGCCTCGCTCATCTTTGCGACGGGGGCCGAGGAGGACTGGTTCTATATCGGATGACACTTCTTTTGCCGGTTGGGTATCCAGGGGAGAGATTTTCCCTCTATTTACAGAGGGAATCAGGATATGTTGCCCTTCCCTGATCGTTTCGGCGCAAGGGCAGTGTAGAAAATGGCGGCCTGGTGTCGCCTCTTGGTGGCGGGAGTGGTTCAAGCTTCAGGGTTGACGGTGGCCGGGTCGGCAAAGGATTGAGAATTAGCAGGTTGACTGGCTTATCGGTGGGGTTTTGTGGTCTTTGAGAAGCGAGAAAGCGTTTAGGTATCTAGGAATCTGATCTGGAGTTTTGGATCTAAGGTTGACGTTGACGTCGGCATCTAAAATATGTCATGTGATGTGGAGACAAGCATGACTAAGCAAATATTAAAAGGGGCAGGGGTTGACTGCTTCGATTCCAAGGTTTAGATAGATAGTATTGGTTATTCAATTCTCCATTCTAAATGATACAAGAGTATTTGGGTAACTAGTCATCCTGGATAAGCTAGAACGTTAACGTACAGAATCGCTCCATACTCATAGCTAAACTTCAAATATCAACTCCTTGGGTTGCTTGCAAGCTAAATAATATCTTCAACGGTCAAAAGCACTAGTACTAGTAAGGCAACTGAGAAAAGAAAAATGACAAATGCGACTGAGCCGGGAGGTCCCATTCGGTTTGTTTTAGATTATGTTGGAGCCTGTGGTAACCGGCCAGCACATTGAGAGCCGAGCTCAATTCTGCAGGCGGACTGTGGTTACCACGGCCAGCCCTGACCACCCCCCCATGGCTGTGCAATCGGATTGGAGATAGATGCGCTAGCCGACCTCACCATAGCATTTTGGCTAATTCTAGCTGGTAGGATATGGAGAAAACTCACTGTTACCGTTCCGCCGACTGCTCATTCTCATCCTCGCTGTTGCTGGATTCGCGACGCTTCTCGCCCGCGTGCGAATTTCTATGGTCGATCGTGCGTTCGCGGGCTTTGGCGCGATGGGGTTGGATATAGATGTCAAAGTTAAGCTCGCCGACGAGTTGCTTTACGTTACTAGATACACAGTTCGTGTAAGCACAATCAATTCATCAACTCGAGGGTGATTAGAAACCAAGCGCGATGATAACGTCCCCTTACTGCAAAAAGTTCAGGCCAAACATCAGGGAAAGACCACTCACCTCACCAAATTCTTCAAACTCGAGCTAACCATTGAACTCAGCACTTCAATGGACACAAACGCCGAGAAAGTCGGGTCTTCGATGTTACTAATATCCATCGAGCCCTCGTTCATCCTCCGCAGTTTCTTTGCCAACGGAAACGGATGAGGTGGTGATAGATACGGTGGGAGTGCAAGCCCATTCGACACCGCCGCTGACAAATGGCACAACACGGAGGTGGTTATCTGCGAGTGGAAGTCGGGCGAATTGGCCGCCCGCGCGAGCATGTCGATCCATCTCTCCTCGTCCCCGCTGTGGGAGCCTGTAGAGCTTCTTCGTCTGTACTTGGCCTCGGTTGTCGTTGACGATGATCGTTCAGTCAACCCTCCAAGGTCCCTGGTAGCATGAGACATGAGCTCCATGCTTGTCAATATGGTTTGGATTTCTGAGGTGATGTTGTCGTAAATTTCCTTGGGGAATCGACCGCCGATGCTCGGTTCGTAAGCGGTAAATTCGATATGAGATCGGATGTTTGACAGCAGGGATATTTCCTTCGCATACAGCTTGACACGGGCACGCTCGAGGAGGCGTGCAGGCGACTGAGGATTGGTGGTGTCTCCTTGCTCTTGGTGTATCCATACCTCAATTGTGGTGTGCATACAGCTATAAAAATTTGCCAAAACGAAAAGGCTTTGTCCAAGATATCGGCGGACTTGCGAAGACGCCGAAACGGGATATGGGAAGATAACCCAGAAAAAGGCAAGAGCACATCCCGTTATCACGGCGGCTAGCCTATAAGGGCCAAAGATATAGATGGGATAATTTTTCAACCCTGTCCTTGTGACACGTTCCTCTCCAAGTTTTCGGTTCTATTGTGAAAATTAGCGTCGAGTCTGCCTGGGCAGATCAGCGGTCTAACCTGAAGCTGGTACCCAATGATCATGTTGAAGGTAATCAATGCGATCAGAAAAGTTGGAATAAAGCGCGGATATTTGATTAGGAAATAATGCTGATGAGAAACTGCTGTTACTAAACGGTTCTTTCCCTCAGACTGTGCAGCGATGGTTGAAGGACTGACTTACTTGCAGGCAATTCCCAATGTAAAGGAAAACAATAACCCCTACTGTCTTTCCGACAACGATATACCAAACTACAAAGCACAGCACCACCGACACCGTAGTCGCCGCGATTCGGCCTACCAATCCAAACAAGGACTTCCCACTCGTTGGACTCATTGCGAGTATAATAGCAATCACCGCCCAGTTCCACCGGTGACTATTGAATATGGATTGAGTCTGGCGTAAAAAAGCAAGAATGGCAGGCGAAAATGATGCGATTGCGACACGGAACCCAAAGGTGCTTTGTTCAGAGCTGAGCAGACTTGAGAGATGACGGATACGGTTGCCAAATCGTTGCCAACCATTGGCGGGCGGTAGGTGTTCGGGGTCTCCCATCCCGACAACCTTGAGGGGATTCCCACCTTGTAAAGGCGAGTCTTGTACAGGCTCGTGTTTCGTCTTACCGATATTATCCGCCTCGTCGTCATCTGTTTCAGTGTTGAAAGCGAACCATTCCATGAACGCTTCCTTTTTTGGGAATATGAGCCTCCTGCTCTTCATCGTTCCATCCGCGACCTTGCCATTGGCGAACCTGACAAAATCAAAAGTAGTTTGCAGCACAAGCTCCTGCAAATGGTCAATGAGTATGAGCACAAAGAACTCCTTCCGAATCTCGCGATCTTCTGGTGCCTGGGCTGTATACCCCTGGCTGCCACCGATTGACGAGAACGCATTCAACGAAGCCCACGTTTCCGGAAGCTGTCGCTTTTTGTCAAAGAAATCCTGCAACTTCGTCTGGAAATGGTTCGTGAACCCCTCTCGACCTGGTGCAGTTATATCGACCGTCTCCTCCTCATCTCTAGGCGAGAGGGAGAATCTTCTTCCTCGGACTTCTTTAACGAATTCTTTCGCCTTCACAAATTCCAGTGTGATTAGCGCATGCTGTAATCCCGAATTCACAATCTTCGTAGCCGTCTCCAAACGTTCGCACAACGGTCCAATAAAATGTACCCCCGCATATCCGTCGTCGTTCTCGTCTTCGATATCGCTCGAATGGGACCATGATTCATCTCCCCCTTCGGGATGTGGATTATCTTCAGTTTTTGATAGCTTGCGGAATATTTCCGGCAGCATTCCGATCCCAGAGAGCCCGATCAGGATGGACCGCAGGTATGTAAACGTTGCTTCCAGATCCTCGGCGGTGAGTTTGCCCCATGCCACTTCTTGTTTGGCGTAGTAAAGGTCAGCACGAGCCTTGGAATGGATAGCATTGAGTTCGTTGATTGCTGTTTTTAACGCTTGGGCTTTGGGGTCCGGTGGTGATGGATTTCCGTGTCTCACGGCTGTTGCTTGTCGGGATAGAATGGACACTGCAGTACCGCGCCTCGTCAATGTGGCTAGGCGGGTTAGTCTCCATGGCCCATCCCTTCTACTTCTTCGGACATAGGCTATTTGTGCATCCAGCAACGCTTTCACTGTCTTGGGATAGGGTTTCAAGCTGTGGAAGAGAATGCTTCGGCTAGTGACGGGCAGTACCAGGAGAGATGTTCCCGTGCCAATCGCGAAGCCGATAAGGAACGCTAGTAGCAGTTGTTTCACGATCCGCAACCCATCTGCCAGTTTCACAATCTGTCCAGCCCTAGTCATTAGAGCAGCCACGTATATAGAGAAAGCAACCATCGGGGCCTGCAACTCTGCCGGCCGATAGTTCCGTAGAGTATTTCCAATCCTAGTATAGCACCGTAAACGTCAGCCAAGCGGAACCACAAAATACACATAAAAAAGCCAGAATCATCAAGGTGCCCGAACCAGATATCGAAAATAAACCAAATTGCCGCAACAGCAGATGCACTGCTATTATACCCCGTCACAATGTCGCTGCTTGACCCTGCCGGCGTCGTATGCTCCCTCGCCTTGACCGTGCAGTAAATGCCCAAGCAACACAACGACGCCGCAACGCACGTCGCAAGCAGGTTGAACAGCATGATCTTCATAAACTTCGCCCGCGGCATCAGACACTGTGAATGCACAGCTATAATCGGCGCAAAGAATCCGTAGTTCTCTGTCAGGTTTGCGACCGCGTTGGACTGGTGTCTACATACGATCAAACGCATATCAATTAGCAAACGAGCCGCATGTCCATGTATGTACATATATCGGATAGTAACAACTCACATGGCAATCGCAATCATGGGCGGTAACCCGCCCTTCAGCATCATCAGAACCGTAAGCATATCCAAGCCCAGCAACGACCAGACGCGCTTCGGCGTCAAGGAGGCCCATTCTACCCCCCATATCTTCTTGTGCTTGCTGCCCATTGCGTGCTGCGATGTGCCCGGGGCATCCCCTCCGGAGTATTTCTGTCGAGTGTGTTGAGCGGTTTGTGGACGATGCAGTAACCGTGTCTTTGGGATGGGATTGCCCGTCCGCAATTAGGGGGCATGGCTGTTCGTTCTCCTTGCTCCTGGGGTCGTTCGATGGTGGACAATAAATAGGTGACGTCAGTGTTTCATTGCGGGGACAGCTGAGAGGCTGGCTGCTTGTGCAGTTGGTTTCGAACGGAGAGAACTAGTTGGAGTTATTTTAGAACACCGCCATTCTGCCCCGTCTGCCAGTACTGCGCAGGATGTGTTTGTATCTGGATTGCTTTCTCTCCGGAGAAGAGACGTCTAGGGAAGTTGGATTAACTAGAGTTGATTAGTCAGGAAGCTTCCAAGGCTCCAATTGGATGGAAAGATGCTATTCAACCAAAGATGCCCCGTATGGACTGTATAACCATGGCAGGCAATATCGATAAATAGCACATCAGGGAGTGAGGCAAAAGATAGATGGCTGGGCAATAAGCACCGTTTCTTGCTAGCCTACATACATACATGTGGAGGAGGAAAAATGGTTTGGGGAAGGGGATAGCGGCATATAGAGGAGAGGAAGGCAAGAAAAGTAAAGGGTGGGAAAAACATACGAGGGCCCTAAGGCCTCTCTTGGGAGTAAGTCAGGTAGTCGCTAATGGATTATCAGGTGGAGATTGCACGGAAACAAGCAAACAAGGCTACCAAAATCAAGAAATCAATCACGCCAAGGAGCAAGAGCAGCAGAGTAAGAAGGAAACAGACAGGCAGACGGTAAGATCGGATAGAACAGTGATCCAGAGCATTGTTGTGTATGTTGGGTTGGATAGGTAGAGCAACGTAAGACACGGGGCTACTAGGGTTGGGGGAAATCATATATAAATGTGGGAGGCAGGTGATGAATGGAACACTGAGGGGAGGACGCAAAGCCATTTCGGCATGGGATAAAAGGAAATAATAGAACACACCCGCCGCTATGCCATCAAAAGAAAAAAGGGAGGGAAGTATACATCGTAAATTCTGCGAAGGGCAAAATAAGGATCGGGTGTCCAAAATCTAGTCAGAACGACACTCCAGTTGTGTAGCTATAGGCCCGTTTTCCTGGTACACACGGTGGTATGCAAAGAGCAGCTAAGTCTAAGGAAAGGGGTACTGAATCGGGATTGGAGAACGGGAGAAGAGCAGGACTCGGCGTATAGGTTTCGTTTCGGGGATATGAGGAGTAAATTACGAGTATAGATTTCGTCGTCACAAACGGTTTGCCACACGAAGGCAAACAAGGCGCGTCTCGGGAAGACTGAAAGAGAGGGGGTTGAAAATAGCCTGGCCCGCTTCTGTAAGTGTCGGCTCCTATATAGGCGGCGATCATGTCACCACATGTCATCGTCGTCATCTGCGGCATCGTCGCTGAACTGGGATCGGGAGCCGGCATGTTGGTGATATTGGTTTTGGCCATATGCGGACCCGTTTTGAGATGATTGGCCATGCCCTCTCGACTGAGACCATTGGTTGCCTTCGCGGTCGTTATTATCATAATCATACATTTGCGAATCATTATATGAGCCATTATTGTACTGGTCATGTTCTTGGTTCTATAATGCGATATTAGAATCGTGGCGGCAAGTGAAACACGGATATTCTACGGGGTTAGTACTCACCTGCTGATATCTCTGGTATTGGGAATACTCCTCTGACTGTTGTGGCTGCTCTTTCGTCCGTTGCTGGGTTTGAGAAGGGGCAGTAGCCAGACTGAGATTGGGATGCATCTGTTGCACTTTGGCGAGATACGAGTACATGAAATTGCTGAGTAGAACTTGCGAATGCAGTGCGCGTTTGGGGTTGGCGAGCTTGTAATGCGCTGTCCGATAAATCTCCCGTTCCATCTGGATGGGAAATCTGGTCCAGTTGTAGTCAATATCCGGCTTCAGTTCCCGTATTCGTGGTTCGGGAGAAAGGTTCCTAGACGAATGCTTCTTGTGCCCACTATCGTGACCGCTTTTCTTCTTCCCGCCAAAGAAGGAAGAGAATAAACCGCTCTCTTTCTCCTTCTTCGACTCCATGCCAGTAGATTTCCTCGCGTTGTCTTTCCGGCGTTCATCTTCCAACTTGACTTCGGCCCGGTCTATTACCACACTCTCGCGCCCTCTTTGCGCGCCATCGATAGACTTTTGTAAAACGTCCAGGCGGGTATTATCATGTGTCTTTTCGGTGATTTTGGGTAATTTGCTCTTTGTTTTCTTTGCATCCTCTTCCTTCTTCTTATCCTTCTCTTTCTCCTCGGTGCCCCGGAGCCAGTTCCAACTCGATTTCCGTCCACCTTCTCCATCCTTTTTATCTTTTGACTTCTTCGAATCCGACCTTTTAGTCGAGCTGTCTGATATGGTGGGAATGAATGATAGGGAATCTGTTCTCGTACTATTCCCCGGAAGTGCGGCGGGGTTCGCGGCGATTTCACTAATGGTCTGGGGGCTTTCTTTTGCCGGTCTAATTATTCCAGCTCTCTTAGAACTTCTGCTCGTTGGCTCAGCGGGTAATGGTGTTTGTGGAGGTTGTGAAGGGGGTGGGTCGTGTGAGGATTTGCGTGTCGGAATATGTGGTTGTGGAGTTGATGTAATTGGTTTGGATGACTCCTTCACTTCTGATGGAGTTTCTATGGCCGGTGGTATTTTTTGGGTCGCCGTTGGTGTTTCTAAACTAGCTGGACGTCTGTTGGTGCTACTTTGAGATTGCCAGGGCTGAGATTGCGACGGAGCACTAGCTCTATTCGCGGAGCTTGAATTATCAGAGTCTGACGGTGGGCTCGATAGACTCTCTGTTGGGGAAGTGGGTTTCGTGCGCATTGCCGGTCTCGAGAACAGCGACGCTCCAGAGCCGAGCGTCGGCTCAGTTGAAACCCTCGTTAAACCAAGAATTGGAGGTTCTTCAGAGATAGGGGGAGACCGTCGGGCAACAGTTTCCGCATCCACATCGGATTGTCTTTGTATCCTCCTCGAGCTAATCCGCTCTCCAGTCCTCACACTTCCCCTCCGGTAGGTGGTCCTAGTCGATCTTCGCAGACTGTGTCCGGGAGGTGCAGGAGGTAATATAGGCTTATCATCCACGATTGCATCTTTCCCAGCCTCTTCCATTACCGCTCCCAGATCAGCTCCTTCTTGTCTGCTGCCGGAAGAGGATGTGTCAATCTGCCTTGATAGCATAGACTTTTTCCTCCGCAATCCCCCTGTAGAACCCTGTCGTTGCGGTCCGGTATCAGTCATTGTTAATTCGCCTGACCTTCGTTTAATCTGGTCCGCTTTGCCGTCGAGAAAACTCTTGAATTCCTTGGGCGCCAGCCCAGGGTGTAGGCGGGCTGGAACCCAAAATAACCGTGATGTATCGTCGTCATCGGAAGGGGTGGAGGAGGGCATGGGCGGGATGCCGAAATTCGAACCGAACGACGGAAGATCGGGGTCTGCGGCGCCTACATCCATCGACATCCTCCTGAGAGCTGCCAGATTACTCAGTTCCTGCGCGACGGCGGCCGGGTCAGACTCATAGTCTATGTCGTTGATGGGGATGGATTTCGAGGTCCTCGCCGACGAAGAGCGGGTTAGCACTGGCGAGAGTTGTCCCCCGCCATCGCGGTCGTTGGCGCCAGATTCTGGCGTCGTCGGGGGACGCTGGCCATTTGCGCCAGCGCGGTCTATCGAACTTGTCCTGATGGGAAGCGGTTGGGGGTGTCTGGCCGAGTCGGGCGACGTGGGGCTGTCCCGACGGGCCAGGGTGACGGAAAGAGACTCGTTCATCGAGGATGGGATGTAGCTGAGGTGTCTGGAATCCCGCCGGTCATAGTCATCATCGTACATGTATCCAATTGTTTCCGTGACGTGGTGGCTTTCATCGCTGATAGAGAGGTGTCCTCGTTTGGTAGGGTATGCTCCGCTATGCTCGTAAGGTCCGGTCGAGGCCTGTAAGGGGAGACGACGATCAGCCTGCCGGGTCAACCTGGGCACCCGCACGAGTATAGTGTCTCCTCCAAACCAACGAGGCGAAGCGTTCGAGGGGCTAGAGAGAGGGGGAGAGGAGAGGAGAAGCGAACGAGGGGAGACACAGCCAGCTTCCGCAGCAGTCCTCGTCTTCACCACGCACGCAGCCGAGGGGAAAATGCGCTACCGACTCACCTGCATCATGGGGATGGCTAGAGGCGCGCAGAGCAGGACGCGGCGAGCAGCAGAGACGGTGAATGGCGACGGGCGGCCGGGGGGTGGATCGGACGGGGGGTCGGCGTGGTAAATCAATATTTAAATATCGAGGCGATGTGCCGCCTGCAGCGCCCAGAGGAGGAGGTCAGCGACGGGAGGGCATCGAGCAGACAGCTTCACGTCCACAGCGGGAGGGGCGTCGAGCAGAGGGCAGCGGGCGCCATGGGGAGCGAGAGGGGGTCGAGAAGCCGGCAGAGCGTCTGGGGTTGGTGGTTGGTGGTTGGTGGAGGCGGAGGCGGAGGTGGGAGACGCCGGACATGGGCGGTTGGGTTAAATAAGTTATGTATTTATTGATATTTAAATAAGTAAATAGTATGCACTCCACAGCCTTGTTTGAAATATTCTTCTGTCTGTTCTTTCATCTCTTGGATAGAGAAACAAACGAAACATCCCCAAGTCCCGAGAGTATATATATAGTTAAGAGGCTATAATCTGCCCTATTTACCCGCCTTGCTGCTCTCTACATCTGGTTTATATTTATTTCATACATTTCTTTGATGTATTTATTCAACTATTTATTGCTTTATCCCTATGTTCCATCGCCGTATCTCATTCCTCCCTCCCCGCCGAGTCCCACCATATAACCTCGTTTAAACTGCATGTCTCTGCTATAACTACTGACTCCAGAATCTTTTATTTAGGCACTGTTCTAAATATTGGTATTTGATTGACTTCCCATCTTGCTGCGAATTTGGCCCAAAAGAAACTGCAGAAAGAAAAGCGCAAAAAAGACAAAAAGGACAAAGACACGCTAGCGCCAATAAACATGCAAAGGGACAAAATCAACTTATCCGGTTAAAAGGAGAAAAATCAGGTCGTAACATATAACCCAGATGATAAAATGTGCAGGAATGTAGATAGCAAGAGATATGCCAGAGTATGGCCTGCCACTGTATACCGGGGCGGAACTCCATCGCTCAGAGAGTGGGTGCGTACCACACAAAGCATCTGTAGATTTCATGGAAACAGCTAAAAGATAGATCCTCTAACATCGCCTGCGAAGTAGCCAGTCTTCGGGATCGGGGCATTCAAGACGTAGCTCGTGGTCATGGCAGTAAGGTGGACAAATACGGCATCATACAGCGTCAACGTAGTTACTAGAAAAAAAGGAGTTAGCCTAATCATGAACCCACGCGTTTATGTATGGAGAGGCCTACCTGGGGAAAATTCCTGTTCTATCCCCTATTTTCCCAGTCCACCAGTCCTCCTTTTTATCCGTCCGTTTCAGAATTGTGATTATGTCGCCCTTTTTGAATCCTAGGTCACCTTCTTGGTCGGCATCGAATGTGAACAACGCAACCGCCTGGTCCTTTCTGAGTGACGCCGGGCCGGTCTTTGGAGTAAAGACCGGTTTGGGTGCCGTGGGCCGTGACGGTTTTCGATCACTGTACGAATAGTCATCGTCTCTCTGGGTGTAGTTATCAAAAGTCTCATTTGGATTGGCTCTGGTGGTGTGTGAGCGACTGATGCCGCCAGAAGGTTGGCGGTCATAGACATCGTCCGCCCAGGTATTGGCACGTCTTGGTCGGTCCCGGTAATCATAATCATCCTGCGTATTAACAGACCCTGTCCGATCTCGTCTGACGCCCTGTCCCATAGCATCGCCTCTCCGGCCCTCCCAGACAACATCATCATGGCGCTCATCATATACGGGGATATCGTTATACATAGAATTGGATCCATACGAAGCGTTGCCAGAGAATGCGCGCGACTGGAGAACTCGCATAAGGGGATCAGCGGCGGGGGGTGGGCGGACAGATCCTTCAAGTAACTGGCGGGCGGAGACCTTTGAGTTGTAAAGCCGTTCGTTTGCATCTTTTCGTTCCACCAGCACACTGCCCTCCAAGCTCACACCCGCGAAAAGACCTTTTGTTTTCGAATAGGAGAACACACCGGCGACGCCCTTTGTGCTGGCAGCGCCGGCAGCCTCGGCATTGCGTCCGATGGGCCCAGCGGCAATGGAGACATTTCCTCCTAGCGTCACGGAGCC
The DNA here is from genome assembly GCA_032988165.1 of Emmonsiellopsis sp. PD_33. Taxonomy (NCBI): domain Eukaryota; kingdom Fungi; phylum Ascomycota; class Eurotiomycetes; order Onygenales; family Ajellomycetaceae; genus Emmonsiellopsis; species Emmonsiellopsis sp. PD_33. Next base: position 179,865 of record JANTQF010000003.1, read on the forward strand.
AGCCTGTGAGAAGGATCGGACAGCGCTGTAATCATTTAGAATAAAAACAAAATCCGTCAATTCGAAGCCGATCTGCCCACCAAACCCAGCGCCAGCCGTCGCGATTGCGGACGGGGCTGACCATGTGTTATCTGCCAGCCGTGCAACGACAATGCCAGAACCGAATCGGGCAGAGCCAAGGAACCCCGCCTTCAGCACCGTAATGACCGCAAGACCCTGCGCAACGAGGAATTGTCAGCATGGGCTATTCATTATGTTTGTGGAGCAAAGCAGCAAGGCAGACCTTTGCATTCGCGAGAATCTGAGGCGGAATAATCTTATCTGGACCAAAGGCCTGACGGGGATCGATAAAAGACGCGAGGATCTTGCCAGCTTTTCTACACTCGCCTGGTTGCCGGACGTCAGTATATGCAGTGGCACACGTCGGGTTACATGCAGACGGGGGGGAAAGTGGCAACTCACTTGCCATGGAAGACGGCAGCGGATTATGGATTCCAAGAGGCATGATTGTGCGCGGGTGTGAAGGACGCTGTATATCAGATGAAACCGCGACGCCGCGCAAAGGCGTCAGGAGGCGGAGGGGGACTAGAACTCCGCGGGCGGGCTCAAAGCGGCGGATGCAGCGCACGGGAGAAGGGTGTGAGAATACAGCAGCGGCTTCTCGCAAAGGGGCAGCGGAGCAGGGAGAGCGGGGGAATGGCAGAGCGGTGGACGGGCAGAGGGCGCAGAGGGAGCAGAGGGACAGCGGGGGGAGAACTCGAGAGCAGAGGGGGACGGCATCACAGCGTCCGGTCCAGGCGGTGGAAGGGCTCGGAAGCGGTAAAATAAGTGGCTGCGGTGTGGCGGGTATTACCGTATTAGCAATGCTGGGCGGTGTAACTTTGACTCGGCGTAACGCCGATACGGCTAGTACCACGCCAACGCTAAGCTGTGCTGGGCGGCGCTGACGTAATCGAACTGTGCAGCGGATCGGCGCCATGTTGTTCCGCAACCGGCGCAACAGCTTCCCCTTCCTGTCTCTGATGTCAACCTTGGAACTAACCAGTCGACACGCCTCGTGGGTCGCTGGGTACGAGTATCTTTGCATGATGGACACCGGCACGTCCCTATTCTGATCTGTCGGCACAATATCCCTCAAGACACACTCTGCGGTAAGGGCATTGACATGGGAACGGGTATGCCACCCCCCGACTCTTCTGTCCCTAGTATCTTCGGCCATCTGACGCTGACGGGCTTGTGGCTTAGTACGCATTTGCGTGTGCGGCGATGAGGGCACCGGAAAGTCCAGTCTGATCACCTCCCTCGTCAAGGGCGTGTTCGTCACCAATAAGATCCAGCCCGTCCTGCCCCAGGTCACAATCCCTCCCTCCATCGGCACCCCGGAGAATGTCACCACCACCACCGTCGTCGACACCTCGGCCCTTCCCCAGGAACGAGCAAACTTGGCCAAGGAAATCCGCAAGTCCAATGTGATCCTGCTGGTCTACTCCGATCACTATAGCTATGAGAGGGTTGCCCTGTTCTGGTTGCCTCACTTCCGTTCGCTGGGCGTTAATGTCCCCGTTGTGCTCTGCGCCAACAAGTCGGACCTCGCCCCCGCAGGCAACGAGGCCCAGGTCGTGGAGGATGAAATGCTTCCGGTAATGGCGGAGTTCAAGGAGATCGACTCCTGCATCCGAACTAGCGCCAGAGAGCATCGCAATGTCAACGAAGCTTTCTTTCTCTGCCAGAAAGCTGTCACACACCCAATCGCCCCCTTGTTCGATTCCAAGGAGTTAGCCCTGAAGCCAGCAGCAGCCAGTGCGCTTCATCGCATCTTTTATTTGTGCGACAAGGACCGTGACGGATATTTGAGCGACAAGGAGATAGCCGATTTTCAGGAAAAGTGTTTTGGTAAGCCTTTGAGAGACGAAGATCTCGTTCATATCAAGGAGACAATTCGCAGGGCGAACCCGGATGCCGTCACACCATCTGGCATCAGCGTGCAGGGCTTCCTACATCTTAATAAACTATACGCTGAGAAGGGTCGTCATGAGACCATCTGGATTATCTTGCGAACGTTCCGGTACACCGACAACCTTTCTCTCCAGGAAGATTTCCTTCATCCTCGATTCGAGGTGCCTCCGTTTGCCTCTGCGGAGCTCTCTCCGGCTGGCTACCGCTTCTTTGTTGATTTATTCCTCCTCTCCGACAAGGACAGCGATGGAGGGTTAAATGATGCCGAACTAGCATCCCTGTTTGCTCCTACCCCTGGCCTACCTAGTTCCTGGGCCGATGGCTCGTTTCCCAGTTCCACCGTGCGCAACGAAGGCGGCCATGTCACTCTGCAGGGGTGGCTTGCACAGTGGAGCATGACGACCTTCACCTCCCCAAAAACTACGCTGGAGTACCTTGCCTACCTTGGCTTCGAGTCGTCTGATCGGGGAAATCCCACCACTACTGCGGCACTGAAAATTACCAGGCCCCGGAAACGGCGGCGCCGGCCTGGTCGTGTTGGTCGCAATGTCGTGATGTGCCATGTCCTCGGTGCACCAGGCTCCGGGAAATCATCATTGTTGGACGCGTTTTTGTCACGGGGGTTCAGTTCGACATACCATCCTACGATCCAACCACGTACTGCCGTAAACACCGTCGAATTGCCTGGCGGGAAACAGTGCTACCTTATTCTCGATGAGCTGGGGGAGCTTGAACCCGCACTCTTGGAAAACCAGGCCAAACTCTTAGACCAATGCGACGTAATGGCCTATACATATGACTCCTCTGACCCGGATTCATTTGCCTACATACCCGCGCTGCGAGAAAAATACCCGCATCTCGAGGAGCTACCAAGCGTGTTTGTTGCTCTGAAAGCCGACCTGGACCGAACGACGCAGAGAGCAGAACTACAACCAGACGAATACACCAGCCGGTTAAATATGCCTGGCCCACCTCTACATGTGAGCGTCACGTGGAGTTCCATCCAGGAATTGTTTGTCCACATTGCAGAGGCTGCAATGGAGCCCAGCACGGCCTTCCCACGCACGGAGGAGGATGTCGAGGGCAAATGGATGGCGTGGGGCATTGCCATTGGAGCAGTTGTGTGCGCTGGAGCGGCAGCGGTGATTATTTGGCGGCGAGCCACGGGAGGAGCAAATTAAGATGGCCATATGCGGCGCCTAGGGGCGTTGCTCTACTTTTATGGCTGTAAACCTGGTGTTAGCCGACTGTATGAATATCTACGATACCCATTTATGAATAGAACAAAATGTACGCATGGCGATGCTTTGGCGGAAATATCCCAGCCACGACCATCCAACAATAGCTATGTACATGGAAGGGAAGTAATTCTGTAAAGTCACTGGTATGAGTTGCTGTCTTCCTCCTAATTCCTCCCAGATTCCCTCCACTTTGCATCATCATTGCAGTCAAATAGAACAAACATACCGGCCAAAGCTATCTAAATATTTAAGGGGGAAAACACGCTTACCGAGATAGGTAGTTTTTAAATAGCAGCTCGGATCACCTGATCGCCTTCCCCACACTTCGAACTGGTTCTCGACCCAGCGAGGAACGTCGTCTGCAGCTGGCCGCCAGCATCACCATCACCATCACCAACTCTGCAGTCGACTGGAGGGTTTGTGGGCGTCTCGTATGTGGCGCTCAGCTTCTTGTCGTTCTTTCTGAGGGCTCAATCCTTGCGCAATTCACTGGCGCGCAAAGATCCAAGCCGCATCGTCCATCCCCCCGATGCCCATGCTCTCGTTGGCGCAACTCAATGCGCGAGCTCCATCCTGAGTCTGCTGCTGGTTTTCAAAGTTATTTTTATCCCCTCCTTTGTTCTGGGGTCTCTCGAATTTGGGGTGTCACGACATAACTGTCGTGCTGCAGTGTTCTTCAACTCTTTTTTGGGCTTGGTTTAGGGTTTTGCCGCCACCATGTTGTAGGTTATATGCCATTCACTTAACCCCCATACCCCAATGCACACACACTAGATGGATTATAAACTATTCAGTCTCTAAGCGGGACTTGTCTCCTCTACTTTGATTTGTTCCCACCTGACTTATCTACCTCCAGTGTTCTACCACCCCCTCCTCCGCGCTACGCGATGCCTATGGCGTACGCCGCTGGGACGTCAAATGGCTTGCCAGTGCCGATCATCGAGACCAGCAACATACTCAAACACCCCGAAGGAGGGTGCTCCCTTCAGGTTGGAGAAGGTATGCCTCACCTGTCCCAGGAATCCTGCAGCATTTGCCTTGTGCTGATGATGAACCCTTGCGTGTCTAGGCACCTATGTCCTCAGAGATGACCTACACCTTGCGACCCCGCCCCCCCACCCGTCCGAAGCTCCAATTGTGAATCCCAACCCTCTTGCCACTGTCCCTACCCCGCCTACCTCCGGTGTAAAGTTGTCGCTCGTTATTGTCCACCCACGCAAAACTGCTCCCCAGCTTTACAAGACGAACACCTCTTTGAGTGCAACCTCGGATCTTCAAAGCATCAGAGAAAACGTGAGCGAGAATCGGTCTACGGGGGCTGAAAATACTGATTCCCAGTACCGCACTGCTGCGCCAGCATTCGGAGAAGGCAGCCTTGCTCTTACCACGAACACTGGTAAGGATGGGCCGGGTTTAAAACGGAGGAAACCCAAAAACAATATCGTCAAGAGCAGTTCTTCGTTTGTTTCTAGGGTTATAATCCATGACACATTGACGAAGCGTTTGGCAGAGAGAACCCCAGATGGCCTGTATGTCTTTGCTAACATAAACCGTGCTTTCCAATGGCTGGACCTCAGCTCGAAAACAAAGCAAGAGCCTCTTGCAAAGATTCTTTTTACAAAGGCCCACATGCTGTGCCACGATGTCAACGACCTGACGAAAAGCACGACCCATTTAGATGTAATCATGGGGTCATCCGCCGGTGATATCATTTGGTATGAGCCGATGCAGCAAAAGTACGCCCGTATCAACAAAAATGGAGCTATCAACAACTCCCCCGTAAACCATATTCGGTGGATTCCTGGCTCAGAGCACCTCTTTTTGGCCGCGCATGCTGATGGTACTCTTGTTGTCTATGACAAGGAGAAGGAGGATGCCCCGTTTACCCCCGAAAGCGTGGATGTGGGTCTACCTACAGTCGACGAGGAGAAAAAAGGGACCAGCTCAACTCCACCATTGAATATTTTGAAGTCTGTCAATTCAAGGAACCAGAAAACGAACCCGGTTGCTTGCTGGAAACTATCAAATCAACGCATCAACAACTTCGCCTTCTCTCCCGATAACAGACATCTTGCCGTTGTCCTGGAGGATGGATCGCTGAAGATAATCGACTATTTGAAAGAAAAGTGCGTAAGCCCCGGGCAGCATTTTGGCTGACCATCCGCGACAAATGCTAACCACTTGTCCTGTTTAGGGTAATCGACATGTTCATGAGTTATTATGGCGGCATGATTTGCGTAACCTGGTCTCCAGACGGCAAATACATCTTGACGGGCGGCCAGGATGACCTAGTATCTATTTGGTCCCTTTCGGAGCGCAAAATTGTGGCACGATGCCAGGGTCATCATTCTTGGGTAACCTATGTAGCATTCGACCCATGGCGATGCGACGAGCGTAATTATCGATTTGGCAGCGTAGGAGACGATTGTCGATTACTCCTGTGGGACTTTAGTGTTGCGATGCTTCATCGACCAAAGGCGGTACGTTTGCGACTCAAGCCTTCTGACTCTTCTTCTCAGTTGGCCTCATGTTTGGTTTATTGCCCTAAGGCTAAGCAACATCCCGTCGACTTGCCCTTTTCTTGCTAATATCTCCATTGCGAACAGCTCCAAGCCACTGCCCGGCAGCGCACCAGCATAATCACCGCATCAAATGTACAGTCCCCGGGTCGACATCGGACAGAGACCCTTTCTTCCAACCGGGTACGATCCGACTCCAACCGTACGGACAACAAACCTGTAGACGAAAAAGATGACACGCCTATTTTCCACCCCGTTGAGCCAAGAGCAAGGACCGCACAGTTACCCCCAATTATGGTCAGTGTATCTGGGCACAGGAAATTCTCGCTGGAAATGTTGCTAATATGCGTGATGAACAGTCAAAGGCAGTTGGCGAAGATCCTGTTTGCTGGCTTGGGTTCCTCGAAGACTGTATCATGACCTCTTCACTTGAAGGTATGTTAGCATTTGCATAAAATGCCATATCCCGTTGCCATTGATACAGTACCTGCCTAAGTGGCCAGGCACCAAGTCCCGTCCAATTTTTAGACAGAATAGACGTACATACAAACTAATCTCTCATGCCTTACAGGCCACATCCGAACCTGGGATCGCCCAAGTGAAGGCGTCAACGATGGCGTGCCCAACACGGCAGCCTCAGGGTCAGCGTCAGCATCTGGCACAGGAGAAACAGGCCGCCCAGTCTCGTACGATTCGCAAAGATAAACCGAAGCCAGAACTTTACCTGGGGTTCCGAATCACGCGGTTATCTAATTCCCATCTTTAAGCCGTCATACGCCGAGCACCGAGCCGTTTGCCCCGTTCGTATACGTCATTTCCTCGCCCGGCTGCTGTTATATTATGCTATGTCTTTGCGACCGGAGTTGTCTGGGGTTCAGCGGCAGGATATCTTCTTTTTTTTTTTAACTGTATATTTCTTGAATGCCGCAGATATATTTCTGGGTATGCTTATTTTTGATCTATTACGGCTATTCTACTGTTCATAGTCAATTGATACCTAATGTATATGAGTTTGACTTTTCTCCCCCGCATTCTATATTTCCGCCCCAGCCATCGCTATCCCTAACTCCTATGTTTGAGGAAAGCTGATCTCTCCGAGATAAGAGCGCAAGATTCGCCGCTGACAGGGATAAGATGCTTTGATCCTAGCATCCATGGATATCTGCTTGTCCCAGCTCATTCAGGGAATCTAGACATCTTCTTGCCCTGCCTAGAATGATTATTCTTCCCCTGGAGGATTCGCCTGGCCTCGCACTTTCAGGTTCTGACCCCCTCATGGAATGTTTCTTGGCCATCCACCCGCCACATTGGAAAGTTCATCTGTGTAACCCTTGAAAATATAGTTTGGGCATGTATGTTTTCTATATAGCCAGTCTATAATAGAGGAGACCGGCAAATATGCAGATGTTATGCCAGTGGACTAGAAGTATGCTCTGTAGACAAATCTCATAGATATCCGCGTCATCTGTTTCTCGGCATTCTAGAATCGGCGTGGAAGGCGGCCCGGGAACAACTTTGGGCCGCGGCTGGCCTGGCTGTCAAATCGGCGTGGATCCCGCCGGCCTGATGATGAAACAACAGTTACAACAACAAAAGCATCGAAACAACAAGCGGAATCATGTCAGGGAGATGGAGATGAAAGGGTGGCCCGAAAAGAATAAAGGCATCCCCACAAACCTCGGCATTCATCTCCATGGCTGAGATCACTGATATGGCCATGCATGTTCACGCCAACATATGGACGAATACACATGCAACAAGTCCCCTGTTGACTCGTTAACGATGTCCACGCCGGCTAAACGGCAGCAGATCAGCCCAGCAGGCTTGAGATGAATACCGAGAGGTTCTCGACAAGATCAGCACCCAATCCTGGCCTTAAATCCCGCCATGTGTACGAGTACGAATAAGAGGGTGTGGTGTGCCTCTCGTTATGCGTCTTCTTGTGCTCAATACCACACTCCGCCTTGTCAGCAGCTATGCTGAATCCAGACAATGCGGTCGATTACCCGATTAGTGAAAACGCCGACCAGCACTGTCAGCCTCTAGTTGTCAGCTTGTAGCTTGCTGGGAACGGTTCAGCCCGCCCAGGGCCATATCACAGTGTGGTCCTACGACGGAGAGGTTGACCCGACTGGCACGGTGGAATCGTGGATCAATTCTGGCTTATCATGATTTGGCTTTTCCAAGATTCGGCCGCACGTGGGGCCACCTATTATGGATCCTCCGGGCGCTGAAGTGACCTCAGTATCTCGCAACTATCTCTGTGCTTTGCAGAAGGGTGCATGTACGAGATGCTCTTTATATTGACAGCTATACGTTTGGCTTTGGCTGATGGATGTCGATGGCCAGAATGTAACAGCGTATTTTATTCGTGGTGGCAGTACGTTCGCCATTTGCACTGATGACGAAGTATAAGGTTGCACCATATTTATGGTTTGGCGCTAGGCTCTAACTTTTTTCGTTCATTTTTTCCGCATTTTTACCCTCGCCTGAGGCGAAACGGGCGATAACAAGCAAGCCTGATAAGCCTGTTCCAGGGGTTGTGATTTGCGTGGCATGGGTACAATCCTTTCATCTGTGAGTCCGTGACAAAAGACTTGCTGCCGATGTACTGCTCACCGAACACGCCAGCCCCAACTACTTCTGTGGCCTCCGTTCCTTACCCTCTCTTCTCTCTCTTCTTCTTCTTCTCTTTTTGCGCTTGTTTGTCTGTGGCCACACATTCGTTTCGACAGCCATCTGTCGTTCAAATGACCGACTAAGCTGTTACTGCGCTTCTTCCTCTCGCGTCAATTGCGTTCCCGTTTGCCCCTCTGACCCACCATGGCTCTCAGCTTTTTTAGCAACGGCGGCAGCGCAAGCCATGCCAAATACTTTGATATCAGGTGAGTAGCGTGCCCTGTATACTCTTCACTTCCCTTATCTGGGCGTGGGCTAAGAAGCTTTGAACAGACTGGATGACAGCTATATTGTTTTTCGCGGAAGCGAGCACGAAGCTGCCAGCACTCTCTTGAAGGGTATATTGGTGCTATGTCTCTCCGAACCTCTCGCTATTAAGCACTTGAAATTACATCTCACGGGCATATCTCGAATCTGGTGGGTTCATACTTTCCATACCTCCAAGTGCGCTTCGCTTGTATACTGCGAGTTAAAAAAAAAAAGGCGGCTAATATCTGACATTTCCTAGTTTACTCCATGCTGCTGCTGCCGGAGGTAGTCGAAAATCGGGACGAGAACGCACCCTTTTTGAACATACTTGGACATTTAAAGACGCCGGCAAAGGCAAGACTGAGGTTCTCCCCGCCGATAACTACGAATTTCCCTTCGATATCATCCTCCCAGGGTCCCTCCCCGAGAGCATTGAGGGTTTACGAGATACATTCATTACCTACCGGTTCAAGGCCGAGATTGGTCGCAAATACGCAAAGGATATTGCTGTGCGGAAACCATTAAGAATCATCCGAACTCTGGACCCAAGCGCGCTGGAGCTGTCGCATGCGATGGTAAGTTGTGTAGATCTTCATCCAGTTCCCTTGAAGCTCTGATACTAACGCTTGCGTTAGTCTGTGGAAAACATTTGGCCCAATAAAATCGAGTACTCAATATCGACTCCGAGCAAAGCAGTTATATTTGGAACCTCGTTGACGGTGGATTTTCGACTCATTCCACTCCTAAAAGGCCTGGTGATTGGAACGATTACGTCTCAATTTGTCGAGACACACGACTTTGTTATGAACCCCGACGATGCCGAAATATTTCAAGTGTCGCACAAGTCCACAAAAGTAATAGTCGAAGACACGTATACGTTAGATGCGGACGAACAGCTTGAGATTCTGAACGAGGAAGTGGAAGGCTATGAATTCTCTCGAGCCATAGAGCTCCCCAAATCTCTTAGCAAGTGCTTGCAAGATGCCGACACAAAAGGCATAAAGATCAAGCACAAGCTCAAGTTCAGAATACAACTTCACAATCCGGACGGGCATACATCCGAGGTACGTTGGTTTCACTCGCGGCGGAACATAGGCGCATTTCATACCCAAGAAATCTGGCTAACATTGAACTTTCTCACCTGACAGCTCCGTGCGACGTTACCCGTGTCTATTTTCATTTCACCCAACTTACCAATAGATGAACATAATAATCTTGTCGACCAAACGCCGCAATCAGCCCAGCGAGTTATATATGCTATGGCCCAGCAGGCCCCGCCTCTTTACGGAGAACACCAGTTTGACCAGCTCTATAGCGATCTGGATCCCAACGGTTATCGGACGCCAGGGAATACCAGCGACCCAGGCACACCCTTCTCATCATTGAGTCGAAATCTCTCCATGGAGAACATTGCCGCAATGACAGGCGGACAAGACATATCAGCTGCTGCCCTACATACCCGACTTAGCAATTTGCATCTAAATGGTTCAGCACCAGGGACTCCTCCCTCGGAACCCGTTGAAACATCTAGGGAAACGGCCGGCCTGAGGCCCCAGGGCGATTACCCTACTTCGATAATTGTGTCAAACCCTGAAATTGCCACGCCTGAAACATCCAGACGCCCGTCTGAAGAGACTCTCCCTTCGGGGGTGGCTACACCTAACCCGCGATTTAGTGAAGTCGAGGACCTCTGTCGAGTGCCTAGTTATACGACTGCAGTTCGATCGCATGCGAGATCACAGTACAGCGGTGATCTTCCCGACTACCGCGCAGCCACCGCAGGGGATATTTCGATCACCCCTTTACCCCTTCCCCAGCAGGCCTATATCCGTGGCCCAAATCGGCCATATACTACTTCCGAGACGCACCACCGGCCACGGCTCGGGCTGCCTGACCGAAGCCATAGTCATGGCTTTGCCCATGGCCCAGACACAGAACGACGGCTCCGGATTTTACAAGCGCGTTCAGGTGCTTGAGATTCCAGTTCATACCCGAATTTGCACAACTACATAATACCCCCTTAGACCCTTACTTCTTTAATGTATTTCTTAATCCCCGTGTCATGACTGACGAGTTTTTGATTTTCTTTGTTTGTTCCTTTGATTACACATATATTTGGCGTTTGGGACAGGTCAGGGATTCGTGGCCGGAGTTTACGAACCGCGAAACTTCTTCTTTGACAGTTACTTCCTGGGACATGAACATATTACATATCATACAACCCAGCCCGGCGCTGTTTTTATATTTTATACTTAGTGCTGTTTCTTGCGCCTGAGCAACACTCATCTCTCTATTCAAACATACTTGTCATGGATTGTTAAATAGAAGTGGATAATAGACACCCACGCATATCTCCATTCTCTGCTTGGTCTCTTGTCTATCTACTCTGTACGTAACATATCTTTGGTCTGCTGTTGATCGGCCGATCTAATCAGATAACGGCGATCACGTGCCACCGATGACCTCATAATTGGCTTTCCCGTGCCCGCGCCAAGACTCGCGGCTCAACGACCAACTTTCAACCCAAAATATCACCATGTCGGGCATCAACATCCCGCTCTCCAACCTGAGCCCGCCCGCAACCACGCTACCCCTCGGATTCTAGCGCATTGCGGCCATCGCATAGTAATTCTCTACGTGTCTACCCCAGCGCTCGAGGCCGCCTACAACCTTCTCGCCCCGCATCCCCTGGACGTTCCGCTTGACCGCCGCTTCAAGGCAATAGCCGTACACAGCCGTATCCCCCAGTTGGCCTTACTAGGCGTTGGCCTGCCCCTCTTGCGGTGTTGCCCACGATTGCTGTTATTGGGAATTCCCGTAACACAAGGATCCCTCCCCCTATATAGTTCACCGTGCTAGTCCGTCGCCACCTCGACAGCTCGGGCCATTCCCAAGATGGATTCAACAAAGCTTCCCCAGCGCTCAGCTACAGTTAATACTATAGCAACGACGAACACGTCTGTGAGCGATGATGAAGCCATTCCGGATTCCGATATGAGTAAGGTATGTTGAATCGCACTGCGCTCCGACTTGTTCTGGGCCTGGATGCCTAAGGAATTTTTGACGCATCAACAAGACTGACGATATTTGTAGACGACGAATATTTTGCTAGAGCGGCTCCAGGCCTGGAAGCACATGTGCGGATACCTGGAAAATTATGTTACTGCGACGCACAAGGTGCAGAGGAGTCAGTCGAAGGAGTTTGAGAAGATCTTGAAGGTTGGTGAAGCTCTTTATAAATCCAATATCGTGAGAATGAGCCGCTGATCAGTGATATATAGACTGTTTCTGAACCTTTGAAAGAGGGTCACCATTTCGTTCAGGGCGAAAACGGGGTCGCAGGGCTGTTTCATACTCTACGGGCTAATACACAAGTATGTCTGTCATGATCGCTACCCAGAGCTTGTATCTTATGTTCTTCTTCTTCTTAGGTTGCTAACATCTAAGACTTGATCACAACAGGGGATTGCAGATGTGCATCTTGAGACAGAGAAGAGCCTTAAAACGGTTGTTCTGCCCATTCTCGAACGGCTGCACCAAGAAATCAAATCCAAAGCAAAGGAGCTCCGCCAGGGTGCCGCAAAGGGATCCAAACAAGTCGAGAAAGCCCGCTCAAGCACACAGAAACACATTGAGATGTTGGGCCAATATTCTGCATCGTTTGATTCCCCGATGAGGGGAAAGCTGGAGGCGGCGCATGATCCGTATCTGTTATGCAGGGGTACCTATCACCGCCTAAACAAGCAGATAATGGAAGAAAACAACCATCTCCAGGAAATGTTGCAGATTCAGAACTCGTTTGCACAATTTGAAACCCATATTCTCGAAACCGTGCAGAACGCGCTGAACCAGTTTTTCCAGTGTATGGGCGCCCAATCCGATCGCCAACGCGGCATATACGCGAGCATGGTCAGCTCAGCGCAGCAAATTCCCCCGGATTTCGAATGGGCCAACTTTTTTGAGCGCAACGACGCCTCACTGATCAATCCCAATCACCCTCCCCGTAGCATGTCCAATATCGGCTTCCCCAACCAGGATCATAGGGCAACCAAACCGCTCGTGGACGGTATGCTCGAGCGAAAATCTCGAACAATGATGAAGGGATACAGCGAAGGGTATTACGCCATTACTGCGGCCGGTTACCTCCACGGCTTCAAAGACAACGACAACTACCGTCGCGAGCCAAACCCGGACATCACCCTCTACCTTCCCGAGTGCACAGTCGGCAACGTCGACGGCCTCAAATTCACCATCAAGGGCAAGGACGTTTCCGGCGGAAAAGTCGGCACAGCCTTCGCCTTGAACACTGAGCTCAATTTCAAAGCCCATTCGAAAAACGACGTCGATAAATGGCTCGGGGCCCTTACTAGCGCCGTCAGTTCGCCGTCGACAGCAGAGAGCCAACCAACCAGCCCCAGTGTGAGTAGGCAAGTAAGTGGTGCGCATGTGAGCGCGCCTTTAGCTCATACTGCTACAGGAACAGGAACAGGAGCGACTACGACTTCCCCCACCACCACGGCTTCTCAGCAAGAGGAGGGCGTAATATCGCCGCAGACCGAGGGGACGGTAGCGGCCGCGCCGGTGCAAGGAAAACCGTGATGATATAGACCTGTCGGATGCATGATTTGGCGAAGAGAGTTTATCTGGGTTCCATCTATATTTTTGGGGGTCTATTTATGGTAACTTTTCTGATCTGGTCAGAGCTGTTCTTCTGCTTTATTTAAATACTTCATTTGAAAATATATACCTAACTCCTTCTCAACTGTGTCGAAATATCCGGCTATCTATATATTCGTTTCGTTCTAACATATAATAACAACTTATATCACTGTATACTTTTCTTCAAAAGTCCCATTACACTTTAGACCGATCGTATGTCAAAATATACCTCTTCCCTGCAATCTCCGTGAGCGTATACAACTCATCCCCCTGTTTATTATAGCTCATATCCTCCGGCGCCGGCGGGAAGAATTCCTTGCTTACCGCTGGTGTTTTGCCAGGCGTCCACTCGTACATATCCCCCGGCGCGCTGTTGCTGAATCCCGCCATGTACACTTTGCCGTCCACGGACACGCCGCCTTGCAGCTTTACGGCGCCGACGCAGTAGCCAAAGCTTGCTGTAGCGACGTTGTCCGCGTTCGTTTTCAGCGTGCGCGTTTCGGCGTCTAGTTCCCACTTGAGCACGCGGGCAATGCCTCTCTCCTCGCGCCATTCGCCTGCCATGATTGTGTCAGGCGAGTCGGTGCGGTCGAGCGATGTCCAGGAGAATTTGAAGTCGTGTTGTGGGGAGAGTTTGTAATACCTGCGTAGTATTAGGTTAGTACTATGGCAAGACGAGTTTGTTGGATATATTATTATCACCCAGGTACGCACCTCGACTGGGGTATGACATAGCGATAGCCGTCCGCGGTGTATTTCTTCCCGTCCGGAGATTTACCCACGTCGTCGCCAATGTCCACTTCCCAGATGTTTGTCAGGTCGAACACTCGGAACCCGATGTCCGTGTCGACCACCCACAATGTCTCTCCGTACCAGACAATGCCGCCCGCGTGGACGGGGACTTTCTTGAAATTGTCGTCCGCTTCGGGATACACGAGCAGCACATGGCGGTATTTAAACGTCGCCTTGTCCACAAAGGTAACGCGAACATTGGAGTTGTTGTGGTTGTGCCAGCTGACGACCCATGCATCCTTCTCGTTCCATGTCCCTTTGTCATACGCATCTGCCGACCCGGATAGGCCCTGTGGTACCCATTTCTTCGTTTCAAAGTCGTTGTAGTCTGGCTTCGCCTCCCAGGCCTTGGCCTGCTTCACTGGATGGTAGCCTAGGTCCTTGACCTTTGTGAGTTGGTGGTTTCCTGAATTGATAACGGCGGTTAGGGATGTTTTTTGGTCTTTAAGGTGCTCGGCTAACCCCTTCAGGTGGGGGTTTTCGACGGGATGGAGAGTGAAGTCTGATAATGTCACTTTTTCCTTGCCTGTGCATGCGGCCAGTGCGAAAATGGCGGCAGAGAATTGTATCAAGATAGAGCGTAACATGATGATAACTTTGGAGGAGGGAAAGACTTGTCATCCACGATGCTGGCGTTTGGGGGCTGGATAGATATATGTTCTAAAAACAGACGTTTCTGCTCCGAGATTAATCAGTCCCTCAGCCATGAGATACAGGGGGTCTGGAATGTTTGAAATGGGAATGGGGATCGTATTTATATTCCCTAAAACGCGTGTCAAAATCTCCCAAAGCCATGGCGTTGGGCATTAGGCCGTGTTCAGTGCAGAGCGCAGATCTGATGTTCCCAGATGTCACAGAGTGGATTGTAATCTCATACACATGAAAATAGTGTGTATTTGATTCCATGGCAGATCTGCAGGCACTATACCAGATTAATGTTAGTTTTTGAATATAAAATCATGTTGTGATACAATGAAAACAGTCATCCTTCTATATTTCCATGGTTTTGTGCATCAAAAATAGAAAATATGGTAGATTTGAGCTATATCTTATCATCTGATGATATTAAATTCAATGGAACTCACTCTATCCAACATTTGAATCCCTCAACCCAACTGAATACACCTATTTCAATGTGTATTACTAATGACACTGAAGTCTTTCTGCTGTGAGAATCCTCAGATGATAAGATGAATGATATAACTTAGTTTACTTAGCCCACCTAGTCAACCCAGTCTACACAGCCTATACAGCAGCATAATGGATGTAGTAGGGCTGATAAAAAGGATGTTAGCACCTATATCATCAAGTGGTCTTCAGCAATGGAGACAGCCCTGTTGGACAGCCTACTAAAGGTAGTATATAAAAGATTTAAAGTGAATAGAGGCTTCAAATTTTAAGGTTAGTAGTTAGCATTGAAGACTGTGCAGACTATTACATATCTCTTAGTAAATAAATGAATTCTTAGTAGCTACTTTAAGCACTTCAAAACTCAGTACTGATTGTAAGAGAAATATTAAAATTAAATATCTAATTAATTATTTAATTCAGTGAAGGAAACATACATTAATACTCTGAAGATAATGAATAAATATTTTAAAAAATATCTAGATATAATAGATTTCTGTAGTCAGAGCTCTATCTATTTAAACTATCTTAAATGACTCCTTAGTGATAGAATGATAATAAGGAAATATATTATTAACTTTATTACTATTTAAAAGTGAATTTATGTAGTTGTAGAAGACAGTGATGACCTTAATGATGATTTTATAGAGTAAATCACTTTATTATTATTATTACTACTAATACTAATAGTATTAGTACTAGTAATAATATTATTAGTAACACTAGGAGTATTATCACCCTCCCCACTGACATGGCAGTCATTTGTGGGAGGAGGTTTATTAAGGAAATATGTTTAAAATGACATTCTAGCAGCTAGTATTAAAAGACTAGGTGATAAGATAGTAGAATCTGCAGAGATTAGTATAAAAAAGTCTAAGGATATAATATATATTCTGGATTTCTTCTTTGAGGAAGTTCAGAACCTTTTACCTACTAAATAGAAGATTAGTAATAGAGAAGATATATGTATTTCTTTCTTATATTATATACTAGTAGTAAAGATCTTCAAGTTATAGAACTCAGGGCATAGTTAAACATACATCTCAATGTGTAAATATCTATTGAAATAGAATTAATTGGACTGGGTATTAAAAGCTCTGACAAATCATGAGAATAGTAGGGTATAAGAAGGTAGAATGAACTGAGTAGGAGAAATGAATTAAATAATATTTAATAAGTAATAAATTAATTAAGTGAGTGTAAGTATTAAGTGAGTATTAAGTGAGATCTAGAGTGTGTATTTTATATGTCATATAGATATCTTTATATAAAAATCCTTGATATTTTAGCCTACTTTTTAGTTATTAAATTACAAAATGATAATCTATTCATATTTTTATAGTATATATTACTAGTGGTATCTTAATAATTAATTAGATTACTATGTTTATTCTTGACAACCTAACCTCCTCATATAAAAAGTAGTAATGTTTTATTTCCACTGAATTTTACTAGTTCTATAATTTAATTAAAATTTCACTATGTTTTCCCCTATTTTTTAGTTTTTATATATAGATATATTGGACTTCAATGCAATAAAAATACTGTAGATTCAAAAAATCATAAAAATCACTAAGTTTTATATACTATATTTATATGTCATCTTCATTCACCTTTATCTTTCTATAGTTTACACTATATGTCTGATATACCTTCTACATTTTCTTTACAATTTCATCTCTTTTCTTAATTATATACTCTCTATTAATATCTACAGAATGTTCTTCATAATTTTCTATAAGTAGCTGCAAGCCAGATAACTCTATATTTCCTTATAAGTTATTATTATCTTTATAGCTCTGATGCTTATTTATGAAGTTATAAAGTACTACTAATCCATATATTAGTTGAATCTGTGTTTTAATGCTAAATCTATCTCTTAGATAGTCATATATATAGAATCAATATTTAAAAACACTAAATACCTATTTAATAATGTTCTGGAGGCTTAAATGTCAGAGATTAAAGAGTTCTTAGGTATTTTCAGGCCTTCTATTAATATATCCTTACTCCTTGAGGTGATATTACATACTAAAATAAAGGAAAAGAATTAATAAGTTCCTTTATGAATATCTAATATCTACTAAAAGATAATAACTAGTTGATAGGGTAAAATTATCTTCTTCAATAGAAGTAAGAACTTATAAGTTATGATAAGATTTCTCTATTTCTATATATATATATATAAAGTTGAGGTTGAAGTTGCATGTCATCATGATATTCTATAAGATCTACTCTTTTTAATTTTACCATACATGTTAATTTTTTATAGAGACTGAGATAGCAAGATGAGTTCCATTTAGTATGCTTAGAGTACCTTTAAAGAATAGCTACTGTTGGTAATTTGCCTGTAATACCTTCTTACTATACTTCACTAATGGAATCTTAATGATGTATTTATATAAAATGCATAGTACTTTAAGAACTTCATGAAATATACTAAGAAAATAAGTAAGTATTTTCCTAGATGATTTAACAGTTATTATACTTAACTGATGTTAAGATAGTTGTAATTGAATGTTAAAATATCTCTACAGCATTCTAATAGAAAATCCTCTAAATAATAATATATAAAAATATTAACATCTTCTACTTGATCTTTATAGTATTCAATTGATTTAACTTAGTGAGATCTATATTTATTTGCAGCTATTTGATGAGTTTCAACACTATACTGAGCCTTATTCTTATTATATTTTTAATCTATTAGATGTATGTGTCAGGATTGAGAAGCTACATTATGAATTGAAGGCTGTGGAGTTCATCTATATATATGTTATAAAGACTGATAGGTATGAATGTTGCAGTATGAGTCATTACCTTACTAACTATTTAATAAATTAACTGTTGATATTATCTTTTAATGTCTTTAAGAATATCTATCTCATATTGTTGTTGCTAGTTTGTCATTGTCATATTTCTAGTTAAAAATTATTAAAAATTATCAAGAATTGTGAAGAAAGACACATAAAAATTATAACATTTAATATGATATCTTGTAGATGCTGGCCTTGGACAACATCTACAAGATACTACCCAGACTGTGTGTTTTTTTGTAAAAATTAACTAATCTTGTCTATTTTGGATAGAAATCTTTACTCTATATGCTATTGCATGCCATCAAAGTCAAAATTAATACTTCACAGTTAGGAATTGTTTTAATTACAAAAAGTGTAAAAATCACTGAACACCCTGTGGTTCCTGACCATTCAAAAATGACACTCAGTGGTAAGCTGACTGTGAGTGGTAAGCTTATCACTGAGTGTCAAAAATACGGCCTGCACTGAACACGGCCTTATTGGTGCCAGCCTGGGTCACAGAGTGTGAAGAGCGACGATGAATACGAGCATTCAGGCCAGTTGGAAACCTTTCTGGTGAAGGAGAACAACAATGCCAATCAGTGGAACATAACCAACTTGTTCCTCGAGTATTGATAACAACACTCCTGCGCCTGGAGGACAGTCCAACTTTCATCAGGCAATAAATAAGGCTGCATGGGTGGCTCCTGGTAGCCAGGAGTTGGACTGCATATTCTCAACGATCCAGCAGCAAGCATGGGAAGAAGAAGATCCGCTTCCAATTCAACACCAGCCTTGACAGGCAAATCATGATCTGCAGCTACAACGGTTTGTTTGTCTGCATGGGGCATGCTGAGTGGCGGGAGCGCATGGCGGAGTCCTTTTAGTCTCTGCGCTGTTCGTATTTGCTGGAGTGGGCGCGGATCCCTGGTTTTTGAGCTTTCAAAAGTGAAGATGTGCTGATTCAAGAGACAAAATCGAAATTGTAAGGATGAAGAGTATTTTCCCTCTGTTACGGATGGGACCACCACCCTTTAGCTAGGAAGAGCGGTTATTGAGCTGATGAAAGGTACTTCTATGTTTGACTGGGGTTAAAATATAACTTAGGTAAATGTAAAGGAACAAGAAACCAAAACTATATTTGCATGGATTATCCGATAATTTTCCGGCAACATACTAGAGTGGCGTTAAGACAAGTAGCGAAGAGAATATATATATAGGTTTTATATATATAGATAAAGGAAAACAAGATTTCACTCTGGATATCAACTCACACAAAACTCTACATTAATTTTGCCAAAAAAACAATCGCCTGCCTAGACGGTAAGCCCATGATCCCTTGAGCAAAAATAGTATATATCTATACGAATTCAAGGCTGTGGTCATAACCTATTGGCGAGAGGAGGTGCCCGCTGCCACAGCCTCCAAGATCATATCCTTCGCTTTCTCCAAGCTGGCCTTGGGTCCCTTGATCGCAATGGCCTCACCTTGGGCCTGGTTCTTGGGTACATTGATTCGGCAACTGGTTTGTTTGCGGATCTCGTTGATTTTGCTGCCACCTGGTCCAATGACGAATCGATATGTTTGGGGGTCCGGAAGAATAAGATATCCGGTAGCAGACTGCTCTGATGCTGCTCTGAGAGCCTTTTCAAGGATGGCCTTAGCCTTGGCGACGTTCTCTGGCGTGCCGGAAAGAACCCACGGGATCGTGCTGGGCGCAGTGGGATCCGACGAGTCTTTGGTTTTGATATCGACTATTTTCCAAGAATGGCTGCCTGCTGCCGCCGATGGGTCATCGGTGATAAGAGGAAGGGAGCCAGCTTCTCCGTCAGCCTCGCGAGAGTCGGAGGGCGTAGGACGCGGAGGGATTTGGTGGCCGGCGTGATCAACGGTCACTTGGTGCTCATTTCGAAGCCGTCGGAAAATGGCACCATTTTCGCCAATGGAATGGTGCAGATTTCGCGGCACTTGTAGGGTTTCGGCATGTTGCTCCTTAACCAGAGATTGGATATGCGCTTTCGCCGCTTCGACTGCGTTGCTGGGGCCCTTGATTTTAACATCGGTGCGGCCAGAGCCTTGTTTGGGAACATCAAGAACAACGTTGAATTGTGTCTCCAAGTTCCGTCGGCTCTCTCCACCCCGGCCGATTAGCAGTCGATGCTGGGCTTGAGGGACTTCGACAGTGGCGACAATTTGGTCGTTCTTTTCCCGAACAAATTCCTCGATGGCTGCCGCAATCTTTTCAACGATTGCCACGTTTCCTTCCAGTCGGATGCCGGTCTCGTCGCTTTCTGGACGGGGGAATTTCACCATCCTCGCCGCGCTGCCATCGCTAGGTCCCCCGGCATCCACAACAAGCTTTCGAATATTTGCACCTGTCAAGTGTTAGCTAAAATTATTTGGAAACAAGACCATTGACAGATTATACTCACCACCACCGCCGATGAGGGCCTTATGATGCTTCTTATCGACATCAACGACCCTGACAATGGTTGAATCAAATTCCTTTGCTCTCTCAAGCAACAGCTTCTTGGCATCGCCGACCTGTTTCCTGGTGCCTTTGAGCTTGATTTCGACCCTTCCGTCGGCACCTGCACTGTCATTAATACCAGGGACGTCAACTTGGGCACCAGTTTCAGCCCGAAGCCGGTCCATCTCGCGCCCTCGCTGGCCAATCAGGGATGGGATCTGGCCTTGTGCGACGGATACTGAATCTGTGTGAGAATGGTCCACAACCCACTGGTATAAGCTTAGTATCTCTTCGCGAGCACCGTCGGCACCCTTGCGAGGGCCTCGAACAACGATTTCATCGGAAGCCTGGGAGTGACGGTGGCCTCGGGTTCCTCCAACCTCGCTCGCAGTGTCGGCGATGGATTGGTCATCATTGGCAGCGGGAACGGAAGCTCGGGGGAACTGAACGCGAACATTGTAGCGGTCTTGCAGGCGGTTAACTTGACTACCCTTCTGGCCGATCAAGTCTCGATGATACTGGGATGGAACTTTCAAAACATAGGTGGCTTCGTCCTCGAGCTTTTTGCCCAAGGCGATGATCCTTGCACGCGTAGCATCAGCCTTGGCTTTCGGCCCCCTGACCTCAACTTTCCCGTTCTCCACCTGAATGTCGACATCAAACTCGTCACGAAGCTTATTGATATTCTCGCCCTTTCTGCCGATTAGGAAATTGGCAAACTTCTGGGGGAAATCAAAAGATGTAGTGTAACCCCTTTCAAGGTCGTCCTTCTCTTGCTGGATGACGAAGTCTTGGATTTTGGCGGTCAATTCTTCGACGTCGCTGGCACGACCCCGAAGCTGTATCTGTTGTCCAGCAGCGCTGACACGGACCGGGATGCGATCTTCGCCCTGGGTTCGTTGTTCTCGGCTGACGAACTTTCGTAGCTTGTCGTGGTACCTAGTGGGGACCTATCAGCAAAATGCAAAAGACAAAATGAAAAACGAACAACGTACTTAGTTGGGACAACGAGTGATTTCGAGAGAATATCTTCTTGGTCGCCCAAACTAGAGACAAGGTGAGCCTTTGCCTCGTTCAGAGCTTTCTCAAAGACGGAGATGTCGGTGCTCGAAGGGCGGTGTCTAGGAAGCTCATAGTTAGGGCCCGGGCCTACCCAATCCCGTCCTTCATACACAAGCACCACATCAGAAGCGTCCGAGTCTTCAGGCAGGACAAGGTGCACGCCAAAATCATTTTTTAGTTGGGGTGCAATCCGGGAGCGAAGGTGAGAGTGGAAGTACGGGTCAATTGGGAGGGACATTAGTTTGGGTGGAGGATGAGCCTGGATGAGGTTGACTATATCAGAGCGAGCCCGGATCGTGTTCTTTCCGTCCCTCGAGTACACTTCCCAGGTAACAGGACCATCAGACGAGGTTGGCAGGACAATATGAGCTTCATACAATCTCTCGAGTTCCTTGAGAACTTGCCGCTGTTGGAGGTAGGAAGTAAGAGCTCGCGCGTAGACATGGGGACCGGCAGCCGCGCCTGGATGTTGTCGAGATACATCAACGCTAGCCATTTGCATGCTAGTGGCAAGATCCATGGCACGATTGATACCGAATTCAATCTGATCAGGAGGGCCGGTGATGGTCAAGAATTCAGTGTCGTCGCTCACGGGAGGCAGAATTATCGAACAGCCTGTCTCTGCCAAAAACTCGTGCAAGGAATCACTGGCGTCACCCAAGATAAACTGATGCTGTCCCCGGTTAATAGCCAGTTGCCGCAGGGTAATCTGCCGTTGCAACTCGTCCGCACGCCTCTCGATCTCAGCCCGAGCCTCTTGTGCAGCGTTCCGTTCGCCAGAGATTTGGATATGCCTGTCTGGATCGGGGGAGAATTTTATTTGGCCGGTAGCAGCCTCCGAAGGTGGGGGCCGGGACCAGGTATCGTAACGTGGAACACGGATTTGGGCCTTTGTACGTTCTTCGAGCTGGTTCAAATAAGTGTTGTGTGCGCCAGCAATGAATGGGAAGAATTCAGGAGGGATAGTTTTAAGTCGTAGGTTAATGTTAGATGACCGTTCCTTGACGATTGCTTCGATTTCTCGTCTTGCCATTTCTGCGGCAACTGCATCGCCCTCTATAAGGACATCAATTGTAACACTATCATCATCCTCATCAGCCACGGAAGGTCCTTCTGGCCGCGGGACATTGATCCGAGCACCTGTTCGCTCATGAATGCCTTGCACCACTGCGCCTTGACGGCCAATGATATGGGGCCTAGCTGAAGCTGGGATGGGCACACGGACAGATTGCTTCACCCCCCTCCTCGTCAGCCAATGGGGGAAAAAATGGTCAAAGTATGTTTGGGGGCTCACCTTGGATCCCACCTGCTGAGCCACCTCCTTGAGCGCCTGGCGTACAGCTTCAACTGAACCTTTGCCTTCGAAAATGACGGATTCGCCAGGCCCATTATGCATATCCACAACTGCCTTGGATCTCTTACTTGTATCCCGCAGGATATCCCGGATAGGCTTCTTCAGCTGATTACGAGGCAACATCTGAGACGGGGCGAAACGAATCCGCTCCACATGTTTGCCGGGTATGGTCATAAGCTTCGGTCCTCCGACAGCGGCAGCGCCTATGGAACCGGGTGTGGCCATGCCGGAAGCTGGGGTCGAGGTACGCGAAGGGACGTTACTCGACATATGCGAAGGGGGTTGTGCCCCATTGGATAGGCCGTTGGCGGGAGAGGACCGGCCAATAGGTTTGCGCGCGCCCCATGCGGTTGGGACCGCGGCAGCGGTGCGAGGATTTGGACCACCACCTAACGCGGGGAACAGTTCATCGGACCGCATATCAAAGACAGGAGCTTTTTTCGGGGCGGGGCCCGCCGCAGGAGCGGCAGCGGGAGCGGACTCCTCGCTCGGGCGAGAGTTGTCCGCAGACGGTTCCGTAGCACTCTTTTTAGTAGACAGGGATGCTGAAGGATGCTGGACATCGTATTCATCGGGCACTTCCTCGACGGTGACTGGATGGGGCTCGACACGCGTATGCTGTTCTGCCAAAAGTGCAGCAGGAGACTTGGAGCTGGCAGAGGCGGCCCCATTGGAGCTCGATTCGGGATTCATGTTTCAAGGGAGCTGGGGGATTAGACCAAGGACGATGAAAAGCCAACCGAAAGGAGATGGGATATCAATGGCACGACTGCTCAATTGTTAGGTAGGACTGGACAGAGAAGCTAGGGATACAATCGGATGTTAGCCTGATAGCCACCACCAGCACAAGCACATTGCGGTAGCGCATTGGCGTTCCAATCCACTGGAGCACTTACCGCGGAGCAAGACGGGATCCGACGCAGCAGCAGAACAAGAGAACTAGCCGCCGTGGAGAGTGTAGAGGCCAAGGGGGGAGAGGGGGGGAGCGGGTTGGAGCGGCGAGCTGGGTGGGAGGTTGTGTGGAGTCGTGGGAGATTTGAGTTTGCGGACGTGGATAGAAACGGGCGAGCGTGGGGAGGGATTGATCACTCCATCCCGCCAGCAAGCGGCAGGTCCAAGAACGGCGAGAGAGAGGGCGGAGAGACAGAGACGGGGTGGTGAGAAGCTATCCGGGGTCGAGGTCTTTTTTTTTTCGACAAAGGCGACGTTGCAGTTGGAGGATGATGGGGAGAAGACGGGGCTTAGCCGTTTTGGGATGTAGTTAGTGAGTCGGACTAACTATTTGCCAGACTCGAGCTGGACAGTTTGATATTGATGGATATTTAATTGATAAGACTACTACTCAGGAAATGATAGTTGCTGTAGACAATTGAACAGAATATAGATCTACCTCCATGCTATCTACGCGGGTAGGGAGGTGGTGAGGGTATACCCTCAGTATAGGCACGAGGTATGTATGTACATACATACATAGATCTCTGTCGGATTCAACCCACCCTTTGCAAATAGATATCTAGTAGCTAGCTCAGGCACAACGCCAAGTGTAGCTGCGGACTATGCAGCAGTGGAAGAGAAACGTCTCTGAACTGGCGAGTTCATCCTCCATGATGTGTCCGTTCCATGCATTGGGTGTCAAGGGCTGGGCGGGTTGGGCCGCAACGTTCGCTGGCTGTGTCTGGATAGTAGTTTGTGTGTGAGAAACGGCCCCCACGCGGAACAGAGGCAGTCTATTGCTGGGATGAACCCCTAATGGCTTTGCAGACGGAGGGTTGTGCCATTTTATACATAGATGTATTGCGATCTTTGTCGTTTGATACTGATACTGGCTTGTATGTACTGCGTAACGTACCGTCCGTACCGCTAATGCCACTGCTGCCACGCCGCCCTGTCTCTTCCCGGCGCTGTGTGCCAAGCCCTGTATGGTACGGTATTGCCTGCCCTGGTATTGAGCCTCACCCGCCTCCCATGATCCATCCCGCTGGACAACGAACAACGAACAACGAACAACGGACAACGAGGACGAGGACGAGGACGGACAGTCTCTGCGCTCTGCTTGCGTGCTGTGATCTCCCTGGTCTGCTGCATGGCACGCTGCTTGTCGCTCCGCTCTGCCCCCGGGTGCTCTGCGCAATAGTTCCATTGGCGCCACATAGAGTCTGCCCGCCAGCCGCACCCAACGCCAACCTCCAGCCTCCCGCGTCCAACGTCCGACGTCCAACGTCCAACTCCCGCCTCCATCACCGAACCTCACCCTCCTCACCCTCCTCCAGCCGCCGTCCAATCTGCCCCTCGCTCGCTATCTCGTTGGCGCTGGCGCTGCCGCCGTTGCTGTCATCGCCATTGTCTGTGTCATTGACGCTGTCGCCGTCTCTGCCACTGTCCCGCTGCCCGCCCCGTTTTCCTTGCGGTGTCCTCTCCTCGCTCGTTTCTTGCCGCTGCGCTCCTCATAGCCCTCTTGTCTGCTCCCATCACCGTCTTTCATCCCCTGCGGGCTTCTGCATCGCCCTGTCATCGCCCTGTCATCGCCCTTTTCTTGCGGCTGCTTCCGTCGGATCACTGGCTGCCGCTCGTTCGGATCCTACATCCCTGGGACATGGACCAAGCAACCCCCCCTTCTCTCAAACAACAGCGACGTCCATCCACCAAACTCCACAAGCAGCCTCCGCATCTGTCGTCCAGCTCCTGGTCCCTCAGGAAACAGTCTAGCACTACCTCGCTGCGTAGACATCCGTCCGCGCCAGTCTATCCTCGCTCGCACGCTGGCTCCAGCCGTGAACACCTCCGCACCAAATCCAGCGCATTTGGGTCTTCCTCCTCTTCCATCGACCAGCATAGCGCCCACCAGAGCGCCCACCAATCGCCCGTGCTCAACTCCAACGAATTCGCAGCCTCTACCTCCTTCTCCACCACCTCCTCCCGCCCTCAATACCACCACCGTCTTTCCTTTAGCGAGCGAAGCTCCGATGAGCTGATCGGCAGTGCCTTTGACGCGCGCACCATGTTAAACGCCCTTGATTCATCCAAACCTGTCTCCGACCAGCCCTCCGCCACTCATCGTCCGCCCGTTCTTCACTCGTACAACACCAGCCCTGATCCTCGCGCCGTGCCCACCTTGAGGCAATCGGCAAGTTTCACATCCCCCCCTCCATCCATGGACCCCCCCCCTCCCCCGCCCGTCGACGATGCCGCCAACACAACTGCCTCGAAGCGATACTCAGATGAGGGGGGTGGCGGTAGTAGATTGGGCCTGAGCAGGAGAAAGACCGGCTTCTCCAATTTTATGAACAGCATGTTGGGCTCGCCCCGCAATATCAAAATATCTGCCCCTGAAAACCCCGTCCATGTTACCCATGTGGGATACGACAATGAAACGGGCCAGTTCACGGTAGGTCTCTTGTAATTCTTCCTCCTCGCCCCAAGAATCGGTCATTTTGTTTGGAGTTATTGATCTTTTCTCATTGAGTTTCTCTTCCATTAAAACTTTTTTGTCCAACTTCCATTCATGCACTTCCATTCAGCTAATGACGAGGTGTGTAGGGTCTCCCTAAAGATTGGCAGCGTATGCTTCAGGAAAGCGGCATTTCGAAAAAGGAGCAGGAACAACATCCACAAACGATGGTTGATATTATGAAATTCTACGAAAAAAATGCTGGTGGCAGAGACGATGACGAAGTTTGGCACAAGTTTGACCATGCGCTCCCACAGGACCACCCTGAATCGGCTTCTGCCTCTAAAACTTCACTGGGTGTTCTCAGCCCCGGACCATACACCCCGATGCCCACCATAAACTCACCGCCTACCAGCCCGCGATTCCCGCAGAACCATGAAGGCAGTTTCGAAAACCCCCGAGCACCACCTCCAATCCCGCGTGCTGGTGCTGGTGCCAATGCTTTGTCCCCCAATTTAACCAATTCGCTTGGCAGCAGGGTACCAAATCGCGCTGCTCCAAAGCCTCCCTCGGTACCCGCAAATAATCTGGTTCCTGTACGACCCGCACCACAGCCCCCTGTTTCAAAGGAAAGTGTTACTGGCTCCAACAGGGCAGTGCAAGAAGTGTCTATGCATCCGTTTGCAGCACGTCCTGTCCACGATTCTGGAGCCCTGCCCCCGGACCATCGTCCTAGTCGCTCCAACTCCAACGCAAAGGAGCACACTCTTCCAAGAAATGCGCCAATAGCAGTAACTTCTCCAGTTCAGTACCAGCAGCTACAAGAGCAGGCCATTACTGCTGCTCAACATGCGATTTCGAGCAAACAACTCGAACGTACAAGAAGCCAACGACAGCAGCAGCAGCAGCAGCAGCAACAGCAAAACCAGCCTCCCGCCCAACAACGCCAACAGCCTTCTCCTATCCTTACAGATTCTTCATCGAGACCCGCTCAACCACAATTTACTCCTCCTACACCACAACAACAGTTTAGCCAAGAGCCCTCTTCCGCACAACGGGCCCAGCATGGCCAAGTTGGACCGTCCCCCCGACCTCGCCAGCGCGCTCGCCAAAGCAATGGAATTGATATCAGAGCCCGCTTAAACTCAATATGCACGAGCGGGGATCCCACTCGCAAATACCGGAATTTGAACAAAATTGGCCAGGGAGCATCGGGTGGGGTATTTACGGCCTATGAGAACGGAACTAACAAATGTGTTGCCATCAAGCAGATGAACCTAGAGCTCCAGCCGAAGAAGGATCTTATCATCAATGAAATCCTGGTGATGAAGGATAGCAAACATAAAAACATTGTCAATTTCATGGATAGCTTCCTGCATGGAGGCGACCTTTGGGTCGTCATGGAGTACATGGAGGGTGGTAGTTTAACTGATGTTGTCACGTTCAACATAATGACTGAAGGCCAAATTGCGGCTGTATGTAGAGAGGTATGACTTCAACCTGCTGATTCTCCCCTACATTTCCCCGAACTAACCCATCCAGACACTCAACGGTTTACAGCACCTCCACTCGAAGGGAGTCATCCATCGAGATATCAAGTCAGATAATATACTACTATCATTAGAGGGCAATATTAAGCTGAGTAAGTATTGTCGTCGTCGCCCCTCATATTGTCATGGGTACTAACCAGCTCTTGATTAGCCGATTTTGGCTTTTGCGCCCAAATCAACGACTCCCATAACAAGCGGAATACCATGGTTGGAACTCCGTACTGGATGGCTCCTGAGGTCGTTACACGGAAAGAATATGGCCGCAAAGTCGACATCTGGAGTTTGGGTATCATGGCTATTGAGATGATAGAAGGGGAACCACCGTATCTCACGGAGTCCCCATTACGAGCACTTTACCTCATTGCCACCAATGGCACCCCGACGATCAAAGATGAGCAAAATCTGTCTCCTGTTTTCCGAGAATTTTTACATTTTGCGTTGAGAGTTGACCCCGAGAAAAGGGCGTCTGCTCATGATTTGCTCAAGGTAAGCACCTGCTCTGCTTGGCTATGATAATATCCTCTTTAGCCCTTGCTAACGTGACCTATCAAGCATAACTTCATGGCTCTATGCGAGCCTCTGGCCAGTCTTGCACCCCTAGTCAGGGCAGCCCGAATTAGTCGAGCACAGGAAAAGGCCCAAAAGGGTGGAGGCTAGGTTCCGGTTTTCTTTTGATTTGGTCACGATAAATGCATGAGGCACTTGTCATAGCTGCTTGCATCCGATACCCATGACCCTTTTATTTATTTTATCTTTTATTCCCCTTTCTGCGTCACTGCCGCCGTTTCCCGTTTTATGTGGCAAGACCCGTGAACAAGCGGTCCCTTTGACTCGTAAACTATTTAGCACGTTGAAAACTTGTTATGGCTACTCCGACTATAGAGCGTGCTTGATCTAAAACTGGGCTGATGCTGGGTATCTATTTCCTGTGTGTGGTTTCATTCTGATTTATTGTTACCTGGAGCAGGGACGATGTGATGTTATTTATTTATGACGACATGTTAGAGCAGGTCGCGCATGTACGAATCGGCCGCCCTATTTTTTTTTTTTTTACTTTTTCTCTCTCTGTTAAATCAAGATAAATCAGCTTTCCCCCCCCCTGTTTGGGCGCCTTCGGCTTTACCATATCGCTTCTCAGGCGTCTGGATGCTCTCTCTTGTGACTATCCTTTATTATTCCTGTTCCCTCGCTGTTTGGCTGCTGTCGTATTTCTTAATAGTTCTTCGTATGCTACGACGCCTATATCCGGACACTGGCGTATCCTGTCTGAGGTAAACGGTGGGTTTGGACGGGGGGTTATTCCTGTCATTAACCGAATTACAGATGGTAGCTGGTTTACAGAGTGTGTATTTAGATCCGGGAACTCCCAAACGCCTTCACTGTAGATAGAGATGTGGCTTGGCGGGGGTTACGTAACCGGGCCATGGCGGCGTCATAGTTCGCTGCCGACAACTTGCGCATCCAACAATCCTCACCTACACCCACACCCACCGCGACAGCGACAGCGACAACAACTGGTTATCGGATCGCAGACTACAGACCGCAAACATAGTATCAGAATCATCGTCCCGTTGACTCTCTCGCCTACCAACTTGTATCCCGTGCCATCGCGCGTCTATGCTCTGTTTGATAATCGCCTAAACCCCCCCGCTGCCGCCTTGTCTCCTGTCGCCCTGTCGCTTCCGGCCCTGTCAAGCACATTTGAACCCATTTGTTGCTTGTGAGCTGTACGGCCAGCTACGTCTCTGGGTTTAACGCTCTCTTGTCACCTAGCTACTGCCCTTCGCATTAGCCCTGCCGCCTGGGGATTCTCTGATTCTCCGCGAAACCGACGGTTATTCTAGCACAAGCGACGGCTTGTATAGCTACTAGCCATGTTTCGAGCGCAGCAGAATGCGTTCGATGATGCTGTTGGTGAGTGGCACTTGGACTCCCGTGCAACCGTAGCAATGTTGCTGACTCCCTTGGTGCTTTTTTAGCCAAGGCGACGGACGAGAACCTGACGTCGGAGAACTGGGAATACATTCTTGTACGATAAGCTGCCGGACTCCAAGCTCGAATTGTATGCGATCGTCCTGCTGATAAATAACTGTGCAAAGGATGTCTGTGATAAAGTTGGCGCTGAGGATTCTGGGTAGGTAGGATATTGCTCCCTTGGCCGGAAGCTATGAACTGACGCAATTGGATAATGCGGGTAGTGCGAAAGATGCTGTTGCCGCGATGATAAAACGACTGGCACATCGAAATGCTAATGTGCAACTTTATACTCTGGAGGTCCGTTAAACACGCATTCGCGGAATATTCATGTCTTGTGTCTAACTGCGTGGACGTTATGGCTGACGAACTTTGCGCGTTGAATTGCAGCTTGCCAATGCGCTCTCACAGAATTGCGGAGTGAAAATGTATCGCGAGTTGGCGTCGCGAAGCTTCACAGACTCCCTTTTACGGCTGGCTAACGATCGGGTATGTTTTCTGAAATTTCGTTCTCACTTCGAATCAGCGCCACTGTTATTTGTCATTTTACTGATTGCCCTGTTTTTAGAATACCCATCAGCAAGTGAAAGCCAAGATACTGGAACGGATGGAGGAGTGGACGGAGATGTTTGCTAGTAATGCGGATTTCGGTATTATGGAGCAAGCATACATGAAACTGAAGTCACAGAGTAAGTGGAAATAACTTGCATTTCATTATTCGTGCGTGTTGGGTGCTTTTGTAGCTAACAAACAACCCCCAGATCCAAACCTCCAGCCGCCGTCGAAACCTACGAAACGACAGATTACCGATTATGATCGGCAAAAAGAGGAAGAGGAGCTTCAAATTGCCCTCGCATTATCCATCAAAGAAAAGGCCACGCTTCCAGGAACCAATAATACCGCCACATCTCAATCGGGAGCAGCCGTGCCAGTTCAAACCCAAGCAGCTCCCTCCCAAGCCGTCCCCTCAGGGACAACGGCAGCAACTGTTTCACGTGTTCGAGCCTTGTTCGATTTTCAGCCATCCGAGCCCGGAGAGCTCCAATTTCGCAAGGGAGATGTTATCGCAGTTCTCGAATCCGTGTATAAGGACTGGTGGAAAGGCTCTTTGCGGGGCCAGACGGGTATTTTCCCATTGAACTACGTCGAGAAATTGTCAGATCCAACACAAGAAGAGCTACAACGAGAAGCCCAGATGGAAGCCGAAGTCTTCGCTGAAATAAAAAACGTGGAAAAACTGTTGACACTGTTGAGCACCAGCAGTTCCGAACTGAATGTCAAGGAGAATGAAGAGATCACTACGCTATATCACTCAACCCTGGCTATTCGACCAAAATTGATCGAACTGATTGGTAAATACTCGCAGAAAAAAGGTACCCTCCCTAACAACCCCCCATGCCAGTCTATTATTTAATCAGAATCTCTGACACGAACCAGATGACTTCACCCAGCTCAATGAAAAATTTATCAAAGCGCGCAGAGACTACGAGTCCCTTTTGGAGTCCTCGATGACACACCCAGCGCAGCCGCATTACGGACGACCTGCGTACAGCTATCCAATGCAAGGCGGTCCCCAGGGGTATCCTCAAGGACCACCACAGCAGGACCCTCAGCGCTTCTTCACTCCTCACCCGCAAGGTTTGAACCCCCACATATATTTTATGTCTCGAGGAAGTAGAAATATCGTTCACTTACAATAACCATTAGATCCTCAAAACCCTCCTCAGAACGGCACAGCCCCTTTCTATGGCCAAGATCAAGTTCCTCTACCCTATCCAAACACAACGCAAACGCCTGACCCTCGTCAACGGACACCGACAGGCGTACGGCCTTTACATAACCAACAGCAACCTGGTGAAGGCTATGGAACAAATGGGGTGCCTCATCACCGTCCACAAAATCCCGCAGACCACCCCCAGGAGCTTGGAACGTCAGTATATGATTCGCCTCAGGAAAGTGCCCCACCGAATATCCGACACTCGTACCATCCTCCCACTCACCAAACCCAACCTTCCATAAGTCAGCATCAGCCACAACTACAGCAATCGGTCGATTATTCGCCCTCCGGTTATTCGCCCAGCGAGGCCCATCAACCGCACCAACAATCCGCCAATCCACCATATCCCACTCAGCCTCAGTCCGCCCAACAGAATATAGTACCACCGCACCTGCAACATCCATCGGCCCCGAACCAGCCTCACCAGGCGCCGCCACCTATCCCTTCTGGTAGTCCAAATCAACCTCCTTACCCTACTCTATCCGCTGGAGCTAGACCCCCATCAAATAGCGCAGCTTACCCGCCATATCAATCGTCTGGCGTGCCTCCAAATTCTTCAAATGTCAACCATAACCCAAGCTCCTTCTACCGCTAACAAGGTTCAGGGGTTGGCAGCTGTCGCAGAGACTTTGTTCGGGTTTACACTCTGAGAGGGTAGGAAACGAAAAATGGAATATTCAATAGGCCACGTTCCTATCAATCAGTGACGACCCACTGACGTGTTCATGTACTTTGTTGTTATATTTGTTGCGTCCGTTGCTGAACCTATGTCATGATTTTAACTAGGGCTCTGTTGCCAGTGCTTCGTTATTTAACTCTGGATATGAACGTTTTCCCGGTTGCAGCCTTTCTCTCTCCCATGTGTTAATTGGATCGAGGAGCTGGATATTAATATTCCAGGCCAGCTTCTGGCTTTTTCTCCTTAGTATTCTAGCTATTATCTATATGCAGCAGCTGAGTTATTTCCCTCTTCTTATTGATTCCGCCCTGGTTTGCTTGCATGTGAGTACTATATATGGTGATTTGATGATTGTGCCCATCCTGTTCGAATATCTATCTGTACGTACGGCGTATGCCTTCGGACTGTGACCGCTTCCCAGTCCCCAAGTAGATTGAGCTTATTTACAACTTCTGATTTATTCTATATTTCCCACCTTCGGGGAGGCTTTGAAACTTAAACCTCAATGGGATGGGCAAAATTACCCCTGTATTCCCTTTATTTTTATGTCCACGGCCTGAAAACCGCGAACAAACTTTCCAAGGTTGGTTTGGCCTTCGTCTGTCCATGGATCGATCCATTGGGCGAGTTATCGGGCACGTGACATCGCGACCGGATTGGCCCGCGACCTCACGGCTGGTCCTCAGCAAAACATCTCGTCGCAATTCGGGAGGGACGCGAATAACAAATCCTGGACGGGAACCCACCGCTGTGACGCTTCATAAATTACCTTCACATCCATCACTTACCGGCTAGTCTCTCCTCACCCTGCCACTTTGTGCTGGAGATGCTGACTGGCCTACTCATAGGTACTATTTCCAGACCACGTCCGCCCAAGACATTATATACGAGCTTTACACCAACATGATGCTCTACCTGGGCCCCTTTCCCTACGGGTAGCCTGGGTATTTGGATTCCGAAACGAAACAACCCCTCTCAAACGGCGGAGAACTGATTACCCACCCATTTTCGGACTGTCTACAAATAAAAAAGCGGGGAGCCGCCTGCCTCCGCGATGGATGCAGATTGGGATGAGGTCTGCCGCATACCTGTGCCCCCGGCCGGGCCCCATGTCTTGCCCACAGTCGCAACTACAATTGCGTTCGATGATACCCAGGAGCTATTATGGACCGGCAATGAATTTGTGAGCTGCGAACTTCTGTCTCCCCGCGTGGTTGTGGTGCTACCCAAGCAATACGCCCCGTCACAAGATCCGAGTACGTTGCTAATATACACGCCTTTAACCACTCATTAGGGCCGAGTGACGTCCTTTTTCGGCCCGGATCTTCAGCGGTATACGTCGGTTCGAGCCCACCCGGCTGCGGAGGGCGCTGTTCGGCAGCTTTTATTTCACGACCGGGGAGTTATATCGGTATCGTCGAAGAGTGTGCACCTCACGTCCAGGCGCGGCCTAACTATATGGCATCTTTCGCATGCGGAGATGGATGATCTCCGATGCATGAGCTTCACCAACCAGCCGTCTAGGATTATTGTTGCCGGATGTCAGCGTACCATGTTCCACATTGACGTTGACAAGGGGACCATCGTGGACAAAATTCCCACCGAGTTCAACTACACCATAATGAAAAAGAGCCGCTACCTGTGTGCAGCCACTGACACTGGTTCAGTTAACGCCCTCAGCCTGTCTGATTTTAGCGTCGTGAAAAGCTGGAAGGCACATGGCACGGTTATTAACGACATGGATGCTCGCAACGACTACCTCGTCACTTGTGGATTTTCTGTGCGGCATTTGGGCTCGCCTATTGTCGACCCTTTGGCAAACGTCTACGATCTGAAAACTCTGAGCCCTCTGCCGCCAATACCGTTCCATGCTGGGGCTGCATATGTCCGCATGCATCCTAAACTCCAAACAACAAGCTTTATCGCTTCTCAGACAGGACAGCTTCAAGTGGTCGATCTTATGAACCCCAATGCTATAAATCTGCGTCAGGCAAACGTCACTTTTATGCTTGGCCTTGAAATATCACCATCGGGAGAAGCTCTCGCCGTCAACGATGCTGAATGCTCAATTCATCTCTGGGGTTCCCCGTCCAAAATTCATTTTAATGAAATGAGCAAGGAGACCGAGTTTGCGGATGTTCCATCCCGCTCACCCTTGGTAGATTGGTCTAGCGATACCCCCTTGAATGTAGTTGGGATGCCCTACTACCATGAGCGACTACTGTCCGCATGGGCGAGCCACCTGGTCTTTGACATCGGCAACATACCACCACAGGTCGACCCGGCGATCATTCCATACCTTCATGCTGGCGAAATAGGCCACTATGCGCCAAACCCACGGAAGACGCGAAGGTATCAGGTTGAGAATACGCGCATCCAGCCATCGCCCGAACCAGCACTAGCTGCGCCTAAATTCTTGAGCGAGAGGGCAAGAGCACAAGCAAAGTCTAGATTCGACACGAGCGTAAACGAGGCCGCCGAAACTCTGGCCGGTGCAACTATAACTTCTGAGGCAGAAGAAGATCCGCTGTTGAAATATAGCAACGTCGAAATCAAGTATAGTAAATTCGGAGTCGATGACTTTGATTTCAGGTCAGTTTCCACTTGTATTTCCCGGTCTCCTTTCCCCCCTCAAATTCCCCAACTCTCCGTTTTGCTCTGGTACTAACTTACAACTTAGATATTACAATAAAACGGTATTCTCAGGCCTCGAGACCCATATTGCTAACTCCTTCACCAACTCCCTCCTCCAATTATATAAATTTATTCCTTTGGTCAGGAACCTCGCGCTCCACCACGCTGCTACTAGTTGCATATACGAAAACTGTCTGCTGTGCGAAATGGGCTTCTTGTTCGACATGCTTGACAAGGCAAACGGGCAAAACTGCCAGGCAACAAATCTGCTGAAAACATTTAGCGGTTTTCGAGAAGCTACGAACCTTGGCCTTCTTGAGGAAAACCTAACCAATAAACCGCTTTCATCGGCCATTCAGTCCGTCAATCGATTCTTCCTGAATCAGATGTCTCACGATTATCGATCGATGTTCCCACATTCCGATGCATTGGACCAAACTCTGTCAACTGATGCCGTTGAATCAATTCGTTGTATGCTTTGTCGGAACGAGACGATTAGGCCCGGCAATGCGTTTGTAAACGAGCTGAATTATCCTACCGTTGATCCTAAGCACGCGCGCCGCAACCAGTCCACTCGCTTCTCGAATATTTTGAAGGCCAGTATTGAGCGCGAGACACAAAATCGTGGTTGGTGTAGTCATTGCCGACGATACCAACAAGTGTCCATCCGGAAAACAGTGCATAGGATGCCGTCAGTCTTGATCATAAACGCCGCCATAAATAACCAGAACTCACGTCAGTTATGGGCAACGCCCGGATGGCTACCCGAGGAGATTGGCACCCTTGTCGAGGATGGCCGCATTCGGTGTTTCGAAGGCGAAGACCTCAAATCTCGCCAAAAGAACAAGACCCCCGGCCTCGTTGTCTACGAACTGGTGGGACTCGTTGCGGAAATCGATGTCCCCGAACACCACAAACCACACCTAGTGTCATTCATAAATGTAGCGATATCATCTCGTTCGACAGATGGACACAAAGGGTGGCATCTTTTTAATGACTTTCTAGTCACTGAAGTTGGCCGAGATGAAGTGTTCGCATTTAATCAGCCCTGGAAATCTCCCTGCACCTTGGCGTATCAGATACAGACCGCAAGACATGGCGTGGACGATTCTTGGAAAGATGAGCTTGATACCACTCTCCTATTTTATGAGTGGTCTATGAAGTATGTTCCTTTCATTTCCCTTCCTATTTCGCTATTGTATACCTTTACCCTATTTTCTCCTTCTTCCGCCCATCTCCTTTTATAAGTTGAGAGTGATCCATTCCTCACTATTAATATCCTAGTCTAACTTTCTTCTAAACTTGTAGTAACCATCGTCCCATCGAATCTTGCCAAGTTCTTCAAGCAGAAGAAAAACCAAGCTCAGGGACTGCAGTTGCACTAGATACCGAATTCGTGGATTTAGAGAAGGCTGAGATTGAAGTCAAGGCTGACGGGACTCAGGAAATGGTTCGCCCGAGCAAAAGCGGTCTCGCACGAGTTTCCGTTATTCGAGGGACCGGCGTGGGCGAGGGTGTCCCGTTTATCGATGATTACATTACCATTAAGGACCCAATCGTTGATTATGTGACGCAATATTCAGGGATTAAACCTGGAGATTTGGACCCCCGAACGAGCACGCACAATCTTGTACCCCTGAAGGTCGCATACAAAAAACTGTGGCTACTTCTGAATTTGGGGTGTGTTTTTGTCGGCCATGGTCTGGCTTCAGACTTCCGCAAAATCAATATCCAGGTTCCAAAGTCTCAAACGGTGGATACACAGTACCTTTTCTTCCACCCATCTAAAAACCGGCGCCTCAGCCTACGATATCTTGCCTGGGCAGTTTTCAAAGAATACATCCAGGAGGAGTCCGCTACTTCATCCGCCCCTTCAGAAACCTCCGCTTCCCTTCCAGCCAGCAATGCAGCCCCGAATACGTCAGCTGTTGAGGGCCACGACTCTATCGAAGATGCTCGCATGGCGTTGCGACTCTGGAAAAAATTCCAAGAATACGAAGACGCTGGTATCATTAACCAGATGCTCGAAGAAATTTTCCGCGAAGGCTTCAAGCTCGGCTTTCGCCCTCCGCCCCGGAATGGAATTAATCCCAATCAACCGCCGGCAGCCTCAGGCAACCCACCTAACCGCTTCCCTACCAGTGGACGAAATACCCCGGATATGGCGGGCGTGGGTGCTGGCACACTAAGTACCAGTGGAAGTGTGAATGGGAGCACGCCGTCCACCCCACGCCAAGCATTTAGAAGATCGGCTGCTCTTACTCCTAGCAATGGAAGTTTCTCTGGGATGGGCAACAAAGTACCGGATGTTTTTGGTGGCAGTCCTTTGCGATGAGGATCATGCAATTTAATGAGAGCTATATGTTATACAACAGTGCAAGTATTGAATTTTTGCGTCTCTGGCCTTGTTGGGTTTGTACCTCTGGATTTCTATATGGCAGGGGATTGGCCACTCTTGTTGCGTGAGTTCTTCTAATTCTCCACACTCGCACAGAATTTAGGACGGATACAAATCGGCATAGTTTTATGTATATATACATGGTTTAGTGTGGTAAATGTCTCCAAGAGAAATCATTTCTTGCAACATGTTCTACCATTTTCTTCTTCGTTGCCGCTATTGATTCTAAATTCTTTGGATAATAAAATCAAAGCTTAGAATAATTGTCGCCTTTCTTCCAGCGCATATTCTATGCTTTTATGATGTGCAACTCCTTATGCGTCTATCCTCCACATTTCTACTGTCAGCCGTTTTGACAGGGAAAAAAAAGACAGATTGGCTTCCCATGACACTTTGGAATATTGCACTGCCCATAGAGCCACTGAGCCTGATGCTTCTGACATTTTGTGACCCTTTCAGGCGGGCGCATTTCACATATAAGGCGATGATGATTAGGAAGCCGACATCTTGTGTTGAATCCGAGAATGTATGCCAAGGGAGCAGAGGGCAAAGTTGGCCGAAACTAAATCTCGTTGATGGGGATGGCAATTTATGACAAAAACTGTTAAGCAGTGCTAGATTGCCATTTTATGATCTCGATACTGCTCGTCAGTGAAACCCCCTCGTTTTCCCCACGGAACTCTATCTACCGGCTGGAGACGCTCCATCTTGCACATTACTACGACAGCATTGTCGGCAAGTTTGTTGGATGATGGATGCCCGTACTACATATATCATTCTGCAGTGCCGCTTCGCAATACAAATCCGATGCTGAGAAGAAGTGAAACATGTGTTGGCTGACGCAGACGCCCATTAACCACTAGTTAATTACTTACACAGATGGGAACTAAATGGGAAATCAATCCAGGCCATAGATTACACCCGTTGACATATTTACGAAAAACTGACTATTTAACTGGACCTTGACTTGAAACTTGGTCTTAATATTGGCGCGAGAAGGCAATGACGCAATGTTCGACTAAGGGTTTAACAATATTGTTGGATATATCTAGTTCCGTATAGATAGAAAGGACATGTTAAGGGAGTGTAATACAATATTCGGCTTATTACCAAATAATTTAATATCATTGCCGCGTCCTAGAAGTCATATATTCCGTAGTTGCCGCTGTGTTGGCCACGAACAATGACATGCTGTGCACGTCAGTCTGAACGAAGCAACATGTAAGGCAGTAATCATATTTGTTTAATAACGTGCGAGGAGACAACCAAGATGCCCCTATTCCTCAGAGTGGGTTTGAACGGGTGTGGTTAGAAATGGTTCGCTGGATTGTTGTACGAATTAGGGGGGCTTAGAGGTATAATTTGTACAGAAGCACGTCTAACATAGATATAATTTCAGTATAGCGGATGTATGCACTAAACAATCTTCTGCTATGATTATATGATGGTAGTAATTTTCCTTTTGTTATCTGATAAGCTTGACTGCTTTTTCTCTAAAGCCCGAATCGATGACATGGGGTTTGGTGTGGCTCTGGGTTGAAGATATATAAGCCCGGTAATACTCGAAACTACTTTCGCTTCCCCGGCCGGCGATCTGCTTGGAGCAGGATGTTGAAAAACAATGTGCTGCAAACAGAGAGATATAAGTGATATAAGGAAAAACAGCATAATCAATCAAGTGGTTCGGTCCTGATGTCTGGGCCGTCACCAAAGGCGATGTTATTTTTTGTCACAACAAGGCCGTAAACAGCGTGGATGAGAGCAAACTCAGACCTTCAAAGTGAGATAACGCTGGCGCTTAGCACTCCACCCTCCTGCACAAGTGCTTTGGCAACGTTCTCCCCCACGGCTTTGTCAACACCGAGAATCATCAAAGCCTCCTTGTCGGGTTCATAGCTTTCATTAACGTCGGACAACATTTTACCCTCACTAATATCTCCCCTATCTTCACCCTCTAGTAGGCTTTTTGACACAGGGGCCACGCCCATGAAATTGATATTAACGCTCTCCTTTCCTAAAATGCTCCCAACAACTCCAATCTTGCCAGGGGAGTCATAGTTGTGGCAAATAAGAAGGGTACCTTCGGGGACAAAAGAAGTAGCGAAGCGTCCGAGGCGAGATATTAGTGGCTGTGACTGCGAGCATGTTCCGGATATTATTTGCTGCTGCTCGGGGGTTATTTTCCTAGGAGTCGTGGACCCGCTAGCCCCAGGGGGGGCACGAGAAGATGCCCGGGACGGTGGTCGAGCCACCAACGTAACGAGAGAGGAGTACGAATGCGAGCTAGGATCACGGGAGTGCTGTTCGTTGATGACGATCCCCCGTTCTCTTGCAATAAGTTCCGCATTGACTATATTCACGTTGACTCCAGCAGAACTGCTGATGGGAGCAATGAGTCCTTTGATCAGCGCTGCGAAGAGGGGTTTTGTGTTGTTGATGCCCGAGATCTCGCCTTCATAAATGAGGTCGAACGTGTTTCTGTTGGCAGTAAAGGTCGCCGAAGAGGTGTAATGTTGGGTATACAGACTTCCAATCTTTTCAACCAGGTGTACAAATGGTTGTAACTTTTTATACTCCTCGGGCAAAATCAAAGGAGCGTTCACGGCACTCCTAGGGAGGGCGCCACCCAAAATTTGAAGGACCTGCTCGCAGACATCGATAGAAACGTTCTCTTGTGCCTCGACCGTGGAAGCACCGAGATGCGGGGTCGCTACTACACGAGGGTGAGCGATAAGTTTGGAAGCACTGGAATCCGCAACGGGAGGTTCAGAGGTAAAAACATCAACTGCAGCCCCAGCCAGGTGGCCAGATTCGAGTGCTTCAAGGAGAGCAACCTCGTCGATCGTCCCGCCCCTGGCAACGTTAAGTATGCGAGCACCGCGTTTCATCTGCGAAAGCTCTGCAGTAGAGATCATCCCCTTTGTTGAAGCAATCAGCGGAGTGTGTATCGTGAGGAAATCCACCGTTGGCAAGAGAGCTGCAAGTGAGGGGACCAAGTTGACAGATGCCGCAGATGCAACAGCTGGCGAGGCGTAAGGATCTAGGGCATTAACCTTCATACCCAGACCTTTGGCCAGTCGTGCCACAATCAATCCGACTATATGAAAGAAGGGCATCAGTTGCTGCTCTACAAGACGGGTACCGTGGTCGACATACCTTTGCCCAACCCAATAATGCCCAACGTTTTCCCGTTCACCTCGACGCCTACCAGTCGGCTTCTTTCCCATTTTCCGGCCTTCAGGCTTGAGCCAGCGTCGGCGATATTTCTAGCCATGGAGAGCATCAAAGCTATTGTATGTTCGGCGGCAGCTCCGACGTTTCCAGAGGGGGAGTTTATAACCACAATCCCGAGCTTTGTCGCAGCTGCAACATCTGTTGAAATGGCAGATGGTTAACATAGATTCGACAATGAAACCAAGTATGGATTGACATAACTATGGCATAACATTGCAAAATATCTCGATTAAACGAAAGGGTGGCAGATGGCGTATGGTTAACTAGAAGAGTAGAAATGGACAATGAAAAAGAGCAGAGATAGTAGAACTATTCTCACCAACGTTGTCCACTCCCACACCCGCCCTGGCCACCACCTTCAGGTTCTTCCCCGCCTGCAGCACCTCAGCGGTGACCTTTGTCTCGGAGCGGACCATCAATGCTTCGTATTTGGGAATGATATCCAGCAGCTCTTCAGCACCAAGGCCTCGCCTCTCTTCGACCTCAAGCGTGGTTTTAAGCAAGGCCAGACCATCTTGGGACAGTTTTTCGGGCACCAGAACCTTGGGACGGGCAGGTTCTCCGGACAGAAGAGGCATGGTAGGGAAGAAGCAGGAGACTAGGAAGCGTTGGGATAGTAGTAGAGGCGTATATAGACACCGGATTTCGGATGGCTTCGTTGTTGAGCGGGAAGATGATGGACGGGAGAGCAGGACAGCGGTTGTCACACGGAGCCCAGCAAGAACTGGGGAGGAAAGATCTCATATATCATATTTGATGCCCCGCGAATAGATCCCCCGCTGACGACATCGGACGCGGGGATAAAACATGCATAATTAAATAGTGGGCTAATTAATTTGCGCCACGGTGCCGGAAAGTCTTCCTACTGCAGGAGAACTAGCTCTGACGGGCATGATTGGATGTGAGTGACCAAGATTGCGCCCCAGACCTGCAGTGCGAGAGTTTTCATTAGCGATGGTGATTTGTCCAGACGAGGATTGTGAGAGGGAGTGCTGCAAACTAGAGGGTGGGGGTTAAGTTAGCTGATGTCCGGATGGATATGACTACGATCAATGACAAACGAGACGAGTTCCTGGGCGGTACAGATTGCACTTCATGCATGCCTGGCCATGTTATCGTGATAAATTTGCGTATATTTCATATATACCCCTCTCAATAGGTCCAAGGGCCACCCACACTATATTGCTACAGAGCTAGAGGGTATAGAACGACATCGAACGAAAAGGCCCTCAGTACTCCATTGATTCCTCGAAGAGCTTCCTCAGTTCTTCCTTCTCTGCTCCTAGTTCTCTACTCAAGCTGGGGGCGAGGTTAAGAACCCGCTGCTGGGGAATTGTTCCCTCGATCAAAC
The DNA here is from genome assembly GCA_032988165.1 of Emmonsiellopsis sp. PD_33. NCBI lineage: Eukaryota > Fungi > Ascomycota > Eurotiomycetes > Onygenales > Ajellomycetaceae > Emmonsiellopsis > Emmonsiellopsis sp. PD_33. The sequence continues at coordinate 221,757 of JANTQF010000003.1, forward strand.
CCTCTAAATGGCTAGAATTGAAACCCAGAGCTTTCAGCCCTCTTGGCTGGTCACCGAGCCCAATCAGAAATTCGGCCACTGCTTCACCGAGAATCTCGCCTGCGCTCTCTCGCTTTACGTTCGATATATCCTTCCTGAACGCTTCCGCTGCTGCCAAGTGTCGGTCTGGGTTGCTTGCACCTGTGAATCTGAAGACAGCCGGCGCGGTGACAGCCACCGACACGCCATGAGGAATAATATCATGGTCCACAGCATATCCAGCATGCTTGTAACCTGGGTTCTGTCCCGAGATCGGGTAGCTCATGCCGTGGCACAGATGGACGCCTGCGTTTCCAAACCCGACGCCCGCCAGAGTCGCAGCGAGAAGCATCTGGCTTTGGGCTTCGAAATCGTCCGGGTCCTTAACCGCACGGGGGAGATACTTTACAGTGCTGCGTAGCGCTTGAAGCGAGAATATATCTGAGATGGGGTTGGCACCTTGGTAAGCGGGACGATTTATTGGGTTTGTTGGTCTCGGGGTTCTCTCGTTATATGGAATCGCGGTCCATGACTCGAGAGAATGGCAGAGAACGTCAAGACCAGAGGAAGCATGGACCTGCGACGGCATAGTGCGTGTGTTGAGAGGATCACAGATGCCAAGCGTGGGCTTCATATTACGATGCGCAACCCCCGTCTTTGCCTTCTTCTCAACGAGGTCAAAGATAGCTGTTCCTGTTGTTTCGGCCCCTGTCCCTGCAGTTGTCGGCACGGCAATCAGCGGCTTCAGTGTTCTTGCGATGGGCAGTCCTTTGCCAAGGGGAGCGTTGACGAAGTCTAGGAAATCGGCTTCGGGGTAGACACAATACAGATTCATAAGTTTGGCTGTGTCGATGACCGACCCGCCGCCTGCAAACGAGACGTCTCGTTAGTTATCAGACTTCAAAGGGCCTATTGGAGACACATACCCACGGCAAGAAAGGCATCCGCGTTGTATGGCTTGGCGAATGCGATGGCATCCTTGACCCTGTGTTATTCTATCAACAAGCCACTCTACCAGGGGGAACAGAGCAAAAAAAAAATCCAAAGTCACAAAGGACTGTAGAAGGGGCGAAGAAACAATAGGGGACTTACGAATAGTCCTTTGGTTCCACCCGTACCTTATCGTAGACGGTGAATTCAACGCCCTCCTTGTTCAGAGCCTCGACAGCATGCTTCATAGCATCGAGTTTGGCGACGTTGGAATCCGTCACGACACACACGCGTTTTGCGCCCAGGTTCTTGAAATCCATACCGACCTCCTTGGTGGCGCCAGGACCAAACCGAATGCTCGAAGCAGCCATCTCAAAGGCATACTCCTTTTGGTGCGAAGCATCGATGGGGGTTGCGAGGTTGCGGACATGTCTGGAGACGGGGGAATTGCGCTGATGGTGGTGGTGGTGCGCGGGATTCGAATGGCACGGGCAGCTAGGAGGGTGCGTGAACTGGACGGTGCGCAAGAGATTCAAAGCCCGGGAGGCAGCGGACGGCGCGATCCTGATGGAAGGGAGGCTCATGGTGGGCGAATGGATGCAATGGGCCAGGGGGAAGACAGGGGGAGGTCAAGCAGGATGGCCAACGCGCGGCTGAGCTCAACATATCTAGCCGGCGACGAGGCGAGCAGCAAGCGGCCAGCCCGCCAGCCCGAAGAGTGGTCGTCACACGGTGCGGGGCGCGGGGGGTCTGGGGATAGCCAGTTAGCCAGATAGCTCAGTTAATTGTTTAGCCGCGGGTGCGGTGCGGCGTTTCTATTGGGGCACAACGCCGAGGGCAAAGATGCGGACTTAGCTCTGCCCGGGCAGCTCAAAACCAAACAATGATCTGGCGATGTAGTTAATTGCAAGCACCAAGATAGCCAACCTGTGCAGCATAGACAAGCGCAGTGCCTGGCGTGTGACTGTGGTGACTGTGGTCTGTGGTGACTGTGGTGGTTGCGGTGTTGGCTTACTTAACTAACTAGATATTAGATAATTAATTAACTATTCCTCACCTCACCTCCCCGCTTCTCCGTCCGCATTGTCCTCGTCCGCCTCACCAACACCGTCCAGACTGCAGATGCTTGGTTTCTGCCGCTCTCGACCACTCCGTCTCATCTCGCGGGATCTGCTTTTCCCACCTTCGAGTATGTGTAGCCTGTCCTGCTCGGTCGATCCGAAACTATCGTCGCTGATATGACTTTGCCCAGAGTTCCTGATAGCCCGCCATAACTCCACTGCCGCAGCCATGGCCACCGATACTTCCAAGTACAAGCTGAACCGTGAGTTCCTGTGTGCTAGATCCGTGCCTCATTTCCTTTGGGGCTCGTGGCTGACCGCTTCACAACAGATACGATGCTTCGGGTGAAGGATCCCGAAAAATCAGGTGAGGAGCCAATTGCGAGACCAGACAACCGCCGTCCACAAGTTAACCTAATGCCTTCCGTTTGTCGTAGTCGAGTTCTACAAGTTCCTTGGTCTGTCTGAGATCAACAAGCTGGACTTCCCCGAGAATAAGTTTTCTCTGTACTTCCTGGCATACAACGGCCCGCAGTCCGTGTCTGGCTCGCGTCATTGGACAGATCGGAACGGCGTGGTCGAGCTCACCCACAACTATGGGACGGAGGACGATCCTTCGTATGCTGTGTCCAATGGCAACACAGAACCACACCGAGGCTTTGGCCATCTCGCCATTTCGGTGGACAATATCGAGCTCGCCTGCAAAAGGCTCGAGGATGCGGGCTATGCATTCCAAAAGAAGCTGACTGAGGGGAGAATGCGTCACATCGCCTTCGTCAAGGACCCTGATGGGTACTGGGTCGAGATCATTCGGAAAAATGACACAGATGCTGCAGTTGCGCAGTCGGACCCGTCCACCTATCGTATGAACCACACGATGTTGCGCGTCAAAGATGCCGACGCTAGCTTGAAATTTTACCAGGAAACCTTTGGAATGAAGCTCCTCCGCACACATGAAAGCCCAGCCGCAGGATTCAATCTCTACTTCTTGGCGTATCCTTCCTCGAACCCGCCCGTGAACGAGGCTGCTACGAATCCGTTGGCGGAGTGGGAGGGCTTGCTGGAACTGACCTGGAACTACGGCACGGAGAAGCAAGAAGGCAAGGTGTATCACGATGGGAACTCTGAGCCCCAGGGATTTGGGCACATTTGTACGTTCGCCGTTCCAGCGTATCTGAGCGCATACATATTGCGTGTTCTATCCATGTCGCTAACCGATTTTCACAGGTGTCTCCGTCGACGATCTTGACGCTGCGTGCGCCCGCTTCGACGCCCAAAATGTAAACTGGAAGAAACGCCTGACCGACGGACGGATGAAGAATGTGGCTTTTATTCTCGATCCGGATGGGTACTGGATTGAGATTATCCAGAACGAAGGGCTGAAGAGCCGGAGCCACTGGTAGACCGGCGATTCATTAAGGCTTTTTGGGGCGTAATCTGATTAACTATTCTACAGATCTGTTATGTTAAAGAAAGGGAAAAGGGAAACTAAGTGAGTGCTCAATGTCAGAGAGGACAAGTGTATCAGATAACAATTCAATGGAAATAGGAGAGCAAGACGAAAGGGCATTCAGTAGTGCAGCCGGTATATAGCAATGTGAAGAAAATTAAAAATCAGCCAACGACGAGGGGTAAACAAAAAAGACCGTGAAGAAACGCCGGAGATACTGCTACAATTGTGGAAGATTAGGGAACAGGGTATGGAATTATGAACCAAGCTCGACACTCCCGGCCCGCTTGAAGATCAACGGAGCGATCTCTGGCCGTGTTTCGTCGTCGTCCGACTCCCCCCTGATGTGCATCAACAAGGGGCATTGTGTCACCACATGGTTGGGGTTGTCATCGTCGCATATCCGACACGTGGGCTCGAGCAATTTGACCGCATGGAACCGAATCCTGAACGTCGGTGAATGCCCCGACAGAGATTTCACATTTGCATCGATATATTTAGCGCCCAGCGGTTGTTTGAAAACAGCAACATAGATGCCCCCAAAAACCCCGCTCCAGCACTGGCGCGCGAGCCAAAGTTGAGCGGACCCAGCCTTGGTGATACCAATCTCTCGTAGGGCGAATGAAAGATCATCCGGGGTAACATCCCCAGTTCTCGAAACCGAAACGTACACTTGGGTGCTCAGGTCGTTGGACTGGCACGCATGCACGCCCACTCGATGACCCCTGAGAATAAAGGGAATGTCTCTCGCCATCCGCACCACCCGAGCAGCTTGCCCTGGAGACTTGAGCTTTGCAACCCATTTTCTCGGCGTTCTTTGTCCCTCCAGCGGAAATAGGGAATGCACGTTGTCGAGGCTCTCTAGACAGAGCTCGTTTTCTGTAACGGCTGTTAAGAGCTCCCGGAAGCCCAACTTTCTGCCAGATGACATCGCCTCTGGGGGGATGTCTAGAAGGACGTACTCTCCTGTCTGGTATCGTTCATAAAGAGGGTCTAATTCAACCGCAGCTTTCTCCCTGGGCCCCTCGGTGCTGGGAGCCTCCTGGTCCCCTTCATCGCATCTCGCTCTCTTGTTAGGAGAGCTCGAGATGTCACTCAGCGTCACTGAATTACTGACTGAGGTAGTGCCAGTACGCGCTCTTTTCCGATTAGGTCTGGGGCCACTGCCATCGGAACTAGTATTCGATGAAGATGGAATATCTCCATTCTCTTGTCGATCCGCTACGGGAAGTGCTTCAGCAGATGGTGGAGTTGATGTTTCGGCTTCGTCTGTGACGACGATTGCCTTGTCCGTCGTAACACCGGGCGCAAACGACGGGAAATTAGGGGATAACGGCCTCGGCCTGGCCAGCGAGGCTGGATTGACTGTTCCATAACGGAGAACGTTCGAAAGCTCCTCGTCAGTGAGGGTATCGCCGGGCATAACGGGATCACTGGTTTGATACATCGGAGGGTCGTCAGATGGACACGGAGCTCCGTCATGGTGGAACAGGCAGGACCAGCAGTACACGGCATCATCGTCAATAGAAACATCACTAACGACCCTCGGTATTGGGCCGGATCGAGAAGCCGCTGTCCTTGACCTCCCCTTTTTTCGTTTTTCTTCGTACTTTATTGCCTCTGTTGGCTGTTTTCCCGAGGAAGGATCTGTATTTCGGGGGCGGGGGTTTGTCAGAGGCTTCGGGGGCATGGTTTAGAAAGAATGTGGTTATTTCGGCGAACAGAAAGGAAGACGATGAAACGAGAGTATGGCAATTAGAAAAAGAAAAGGGATATGATGACTGGGAACTAAACAAACAGAAGGAGAGCCGAGTCTCGTGTGGTTAGAGAAGAGAATGAACGTACAAGGCACAACAAGTTGATTTCGTTGAGGATATTGACCCCTGGGCCCTAGGTAAGTTTATATCGAGATGTGCGCTTGAATTGGAACGATAGACCTAGCCATTGAAGAATAATCCGTCGTTACTCCGTAGTGGAGCCAATTAAGCCCAGAACGCCACATATGGATAGTTACATTTGAGGCCGAAACGGCATCATCCTTATTAGAGGTCCGTGTCCTCGCAACGTGGCAACCAATGCAGGCGTTGAAACTTGATGGTCGCCCGTTTGATCTTTCGGTCAGAGACCTGGTCGTCATCAGTGTGATATCTTGGTAGAAAAGGTGAATACCATTGTGCACTTATTGGTAGCTACAAAGTCGCTGCGATTTAAGACCAAATAATGCTGGCAGACCAAGGGCTCTGTTTCGCGTGCATTTGAAATCCTGTCTTCAACCCGTCATACAAAACGCGACTGATCATAAAGCAGATTGTGAGGTTTCAGCCGCAAGGGCCATAGAATTGCCCGGCATTGTTAATTTGGTATTCAGTAGCAGCAAAACTTCGAGGCGCTGCGATTTAGGATGATCCAGGCCCCGTTGAGATGTCTCTTTTCTCTAATCCCCGGGGCAACCGACAAAAAGAACAGTGTACTATGAAGTAGTTGGATATTTCAAAAGAGTATGGGTGCGGAGCAGTATGCAGTAAAAATTCCAATAGAACAAGCAGAACAGTAGGAAATTCCGCTCAGATACAGCGCTGCCAGCCGTCACACTTAAAGACCTAATATCAGAGTCTACGCCTAACAAAGGTAAGTGTAGAGACAAATTTAACTGTCAAGCATGTGTAAATATTGTCTTCACGTCGACGTAGTCCCACAGTAGATTTGTCGTAAATCCACCATGGATGTGCGGTTAATCCAACTCCCATTTTCCGGCATAGAAGTTGCGTCTCAAAACGCTGATTCCGTTTGAATGTCTAAAAGAGTCTAGAGAACGTGCCCCCCAGGGTCGATATAGATACCATCCATGAGCAGCGATGTCTGGTACTGCGTAGTCTTCTCGTTTCATAAAGTCAACCACTTCTTCAGAAGTGTCACTGTCTCTTCCTGAGTTTACAAATCAAGCCCTTTTGACGGTGAAACCAGACACCCCTGAGCTGCCACTGACGGCTCGGGTCATCCAGCGCCATCTCATAGCGGCTCACCAAAGTAGCCACAATCTTGTATACTTCGATCAGACCGAGATGCCTGCCTAAACAAATGCGGGACCCAGCACCAAAGGTCAAGTCGTTACCGTTGAATGACCGAAGACGTTCCTGGTACGCAGCGTCACTCTCATTCTCGGCCTGAAGCCACCGTTCAGGCCTGAACTCGTCGGCGTCAGGACCCCATATATCTCGGTTTCGAGATATCACATAGGGAGTCATGCCAACGGCAGTAGATGGAGGAATGAAGCTGCCATCGGGTAACTTGAGCCCAGTCTTGGGTGTGTAGCGTTCCAAGGGCATGCTGACACTGGGGTGCAGACGCATGGCCTCACGAACAACGGCTTCCAAGTCTAGTGATGATAGCACGTGTCAAAAATATGGGTGGAGCTTCCAGGGTTATCTTGCAAAACTTACATGGTAATGATTTGGCAGTACTGTAGCGCGCAATATCGTCAATCTCAGCTGCAAGGACTTCCTTCTCGACTTTCTGCAAAACATTGCCGTGTCGTATAAGAAAGTAAATCACTGCTCTTAATGCAATAGCCGTTGTATCAGCACCAGCAACCAAGTTGACGAATATATAGTTCATAACCATGCCGTCATGTACGATCTCAGGATACGACTCTTTGGCTTCTAGGAAGAGTTGAAGATAGTCAGGAACACCAGGGCGGAAATTGGGATCTTTCCCTTGAGCGCGGGCAATCAGCCGTTCTATCGCAACATTTGTAATGTTGGATAGATTAGGAGGGCCTATTCGGATAAGAGGGTTCTTGTCGAGGAGAGAGTCAAGGAATGGTAGCATCCCAATAGCCGAAAAGCTACAGTAACAAGGCTCAGCGGGATCTTCCAGCTGCAGTTATGGTGAGGGGTTACCTACTAGTCAATAGACTTGTCTGCGATCCCAATTGTGCGGTCAAAATCACAGCCCTTTTCCATGTATCCAAAGGACTTGCTGAAAGTCACCGAGCCAACCATGTCCCAAGTGACTAATACTGATCTTAGCTCGGGTTGAATATGAGCTGATATCATATATATACACAGCACTCACCGTAGGCAATATATGCACCTAGGTCAAATGCCTTCGGCCCCTCCGGTCCATCGATAAATCTTTCCTCAAGGATACTGCAGAATTCGCCAATCACCGAGTCGAGAAGAGGCTCGATGGCCAAGATACTGCCTTCGGTATAGTGTTTGACGATAGGTTTCTTCATGCGGGCATTCATAGCTTGATCGGTGGTGCTGAAAATGTTGTAGATTATCTGACCCTCAATAAGGGTGCTATTGTTGTGGTAGAAGTCAGTCTTGACCCAGCTACCATCAGTAGCATAGATAGTCCTAATAAGCTGCGGAATGTCAAGGTCCAGCATGTTAGGCCCCAGGCGAACCACAGGACCATATTTATCATGGAGTTTTTTCACGGTTTCAGGATACCGGCCGCATGCTGCGAGAAAGAAACGCCACAAATTGGTCCACCCTGTTGAGAAGGTAATTAGCATTACATCAAGAGGGATAACAAAAAGGTTGAGCCCGATTGAGCTGGACTCACCCGCTAAGAAGGGACCTGGATACTTTCGCAGCGGCGAGTTGACGTACGAGATAGCCCACCACGCTTGGATTGTGAGGACGGCGACGGTAGCAAGAACGGCGACATGTGAGCCCAGCCCGCTGAAAGCTGACCATGGAAATGAAACAGGGCTGCTAACATCCATGGCTAGGGAGGTCTCCTGAGATCCTTGCAATGATTGCGTCTCGTGTGCTCCCAATTGCTAAAGAAAGTCTGTCACCCATCCGATGTGTTTGGGGAACCAGGCGATTAAGTGCGATGAGAAATGCACCCTCATCTCGCGAAATCCCAAGCCGTTCCCCTTTATTTATGAGCCCATGTTCCCTGGCAGATTCCCCCAGGCCCAAGTCACACACCAAACTGACTAAAAAGGGCGCCGTCTGTTGATGAGGAGAGGGGGCGGCTGAGACTCATGGTGCCGCAGCAGATACTCTGTATATCTACACAAGCTGAGACAACTCTCCCAGGCCTTTCATGGAACCCCCTTGTCTGACCATGCAAAAATCTCAGGATGGCAGGAAGTAACGCGCGGCAGACCAGCCTCAGGCCAGGTTCAGGCTATTTAGCAAGGGGGTTCACAGGTTGAGCTGAAATTAAAAGGTGCCTAGAATTGTGTGAGAAGTGGTACAGTACGCGCCCCAAGCGCCTACAGACTGTGAGAGGTCAATCCTCTATTTTTCAGTCATTCAGTTCTGCATCAATAGATTTTTCATTGTTTCCTTCTCAATAGTGATAATAACTGATCATCCCTATTGTTTTCTACACCTATTTTGTATGGTATATTAGATTTTCATTATCTCAGGCAATCACATGTCAGTAGCTATAAATAGTGGTGAAATCTACTAACTTATTGACAGAGAAATCAATCATCTTTCTCCTCATGGATATCTCTAACTACATTCAACCCTCTTACAGTTATAAGCCCAGACTCTTCCACAACATGCTAGACTTTCTATTCACATTGATTATCATCATTTCTACTTTCTTTACCCTATATTGTAGGTATTTTGCCTGAATATCTGATTCTATACAATATCCTTCAGTCAACCTCCCACAGCAAGATGTCAACCAAGATTATCCTCAATAATACAAAAGATTGGGATAATTGATATAATAATGTATGCTATATCATTTGATCTAATGATTTCAAATCATATATAATAGATAAGGATTCTGAACTGGCCCCAGAATGCCTGAAACCCTACAAATAAGATGTATTTATGAAAGCTAAAGATAGGAACCTAGCTGCATGCAAATATACCTTATTAAAAAGAGATTATAAAGAGTATAAAATGGCAGAGAAAGCAGTATCAACATATATTCTTAATTATATATCTCAAGATGTACAGCAATGCCTAGGAAATACAATAGATTCTCATGAGATGATTTGTCTTCTTAAAGCTAAAAAAGCTCTAACCAGTTAATAAAGGGAAGTTGAACTGAGCTGTGAATATATTAAACTTTCTCACAGTTCACAAAATGAAAATCCTTTTGACTGGGTAAAATGCTGGCAGGTAGCACACAGGAGGATCATTAAATATAATGTTGAGGATTATAGGAGTAAACACTCTACTATCTTCAAATTTCTTGATGTAGTAGGTAAGATTAATGCTAACTAGAGTCAAATTGAGAGATTCAGAGTTTTTAAACATGAAAAAGCAGGAAAAGATCTCATCTCTGTGGATGATTTAATGGAACAATTCTATGACAAACTCCAAACTAACAGTACTGAAGATTCCTATAATCAAATATCAGCTATGGCATTCACAACATTCAATGAAATGAAAGTAGGAGCAGAAAAACCATCAGATGCACAGTAAAACTTAGAGGGTAATCAATCAGAATTCCAATAAACATGTATATGTGGTGAAAAACATCAAGTTATGAGATGCTTCTATCTTAACCTAGAGACTCATTCAAAAACCTTCATTTTAAAATCAGAGATTGAGAAAAAGGTCAAACAAGAATTGGAGACCAATAAGAAGCTCAAAAAGATGGTAGAAAAGGCTGTAGCAAAGGTCAAAAAAGATAAGGAAAAGAATTCAAAAACCTCAACAACCCCAAAAAATAATACTAATATTGCTATTACTTTTAAAACTGAATCTGCTAAAGACATAAACAAAGCTTTTAATAGCATGTTTGCAATTACTCTGATCATTCTTAGTAGTGATTTTTCTCAGATAGATAATTACCCACTCAGAAATAGCTTCATATATGATAATGGAGCAAATTAGTATGTTTATAATGATTATTAATATTTTTAAGATTTTTGTGTTGTTAAGAAAAAGATGTAGGCTAGAGATATTATAATTCTAATCTATAGCTGTAGTAATATCCCAGTATGCCTCTAGATCTCCTATAGTAAAAAATTATATACACTGCTTGATATTATCTATATATTTACCTTCTTCACAAATATTGCTGTAGCTCCAGTGTTTAACCAACAAAATATAGAAATAGACAAATTAAACTGCAGGTTAATTAATAAGAAAGGCAATATTCAATTCCTACTGTAGCATCACTATGAAAAATTCATTTTTGAATATAACCCTTCAAATAATACTATCTTTACTACCCAAATACTCCCTTGGCTTCTCATCCTGACCTTAATAGCTCTGTAGCATAAATACCTTGATCATTTCAGCCCAGAAGCTCTTGAATATCTATCTGAATTTATGGTAGAGGTCTGTCTTGCTAACAGCCCAAAAACTACTAACTGCACAGCCTGTGCACTGGGTAAATCCCACCTCCAAATATCTCAAAAATAGATGAATAGAGGTAATAAATCATTTAAGATCATTCATTTTGACCTTACCCATGTCTTTCTGGCCTATAATAGAGATTAATATCTTGCTTATATCTACAACTTTCTTACTCATACTCATCAGGCCAAGGTGCTTCCTACAAAAGACTGTTGCAAATCATTTCTAGAAAAATTTATTAATGAAGTTAAAAAACACTACAGTTTGAAGATTCTGACCCTTCATATAGATGGAGAAACATCACTTACAAAGGCCTTCCTTGATAAAATCAAGATATGCAGCATTCATGTTGATCCTTTACCTCCCTGTATGCTGAAATCTAACAGTATAGCTGAATGCTTAGGGGATATAATAACTACTCTAGATCATACAATTTGAATCACTGTAAATCTCCCTGAAGATCTCTGGTCTGAAGCATATAAGGTTGCAATATATCTTCTTAACTAAACATTAGTCTAGTAACTCAAATGGAAGACTTCAATACAGGCCCTAGCCTTCTATCTTAACAAACTGATGGATCTTGACCTCAGTTATCTATGCACATATAGATGCCAGGCATACATATTAGATAAGACTATTCTAAAGCTCTGAAAACTTGCCCTACATGCTAAAATCAGACACCTAGTAGGTTACAAATCAAATAATATTTTCTGTATCTAGCTCCCAAGAGAGTAAAAGGTCATTATAACCTGGGATGTTATATTCAATGAAGACTTCTATTTTAATCCAGATGATTTACCTAAGGATCTTTCACTTACATCTCTGATACCAGTGGATTTACTACTGCCAAATGATGTTCTAAAAAGTGTCAGATTTGATGTTCAGAAATTTAAGAGTTCTGAAGATGAAGTTGAAATCAACACCCCTTCCAAAACCTCAACATTTAACCCTAAAACAGTAAATATAACTTCAAAAATAATATCAGATTTATCTTCTCAAGCATTACTAACTCTAGAACCAACTCCTATGCTATTTACTGATTCCCCTGAATTTTTAATGCTAATCAGTGGAATCCAGCAATTAGATGATCCTGATGGCCAACTTGATATAGATGCTGATACTAATACTAATGATTCATCAGATTAACTACTCAATTCTCTTCAGTTAGGTCTGTCTTCTACAAATAAGCCCCCAGATGCTCCTTCTAGGGAAATATGCAGTGATATATCAACTGACCATATAGTTTTAGAATATTATACTCAGAAACTAAATCTGAAGTAGACTGGCTACATTGCTGCTCTCAATCATATAGATCATTCTCCAGAATTCTGTATTACTTTTACTATGGCCTAAATGAATGAACCTCTACCTCACCCTCTACACTAAGATAATCTTCCCCCTCTCTCTCATGGATGGAAGGAAGCTTTACATCATAAATTTAAAGATGATTGGTTACATACTACTCAAATTGAATATAATACCCTACAATAGAAAGGATGCTGAAAAAAGGTTTCAGAATGTAAGGCTAAATATCAGCCTCTATCACTTATGTGGATATTTATATACAAATTTAACACAGATGGGATCCTTCAAAAATTTAAGGCCTGTATAGTTATTTGCAGAGATCTATGGAAAAATGAAAAAGTAGAGACCAGGTCTACAACACTGGTACTAAAGGTTTTTCACCTTATTATGACTATAGTAGCTGCTTTTGATCTAGAAACATATTAATATGATGTCATTAATGCCTTTCTCAATGCCATTCTCATTGATGAAATCTATGTCAAACTACCTCCTGAATATAAAGTTTCTAGCTACATGTTACTTCTTCTTTGAGCACTTTATGAACTTCCTGAATCTTCCCTACATTGAAATAATGAGTTGAAAATGATGCTGCTGAAGCTAGGCCTAACATAGGTTTCTGAGGAACCTTGTCTTTTTATAGGATTAGATCTTATAGTGTTTTTCTATGTGGATGACATCATCATTGTATATCATTGATGTCATAAATTGGTGTTTGTTGATTTTGTGGCCTGATTAATGAGCACTTATGAGCTCTGAGATATGAGAAAGGTTAAGTAATTTTTAGGAATTCAAGTCCTTTGAGATTGTACAGCTCAAAAACTCTGGTTGTACCAGGACAGTTATATGGCTAAAATAGCAGTAAAATTCAGAATTAAGTGTTACAAACCCTATCATACATTCACCTCTACTGAATCAGTCTATCCTTATAGTGATTTTCTTACTCCTCAAGAGATTTACAGCTATCAATGCTAAATCAGCTTCATTATCTACCCTTCCATAGGAACTCAGCTCAATCTCACCTTCTCCACTAGAGTCCTTACTGATCATATGGTTAAACCTTCACCCTAATATAATAATCTTTTATATTGAGTCATTACTTACAGGTATCAAACCCAGAATCTCACCATTAAATATAGTGCTCCCAAAGCTGATGATAAAGGCTCAGCATTTTAGATCTATACTGATACTACCTATACTAATAACCCAGCTACCTGCTGAAGTACTTAAGGGATGGTTTTCACCCTTTTCAGAGATGCAATTAACTGGAAATCCTCAAAGCAATAGATCATTATAATCTCTTCCACTGAAGCAGAACTTTTGGCCCTATCTATAACAGCCAAAGAAGCATACTGGTGGAAATGTCTGTTCAAATAAATTGATTTTAACCTGGAATGTATATTGGTCATTTAAAATGACAACACCCAGACTATATGCCTACTCAAAAATAAAGCTCCCTACATTATAATGAAGCTCTATCATATTAACATTTATGATCACTGGCTTCAATAGAAAGTCCAACAGGGCCAAATATCTATTAAATGGATAGATACAAAGAAAATGCCTGCAGACAGCTTCACTAAATCCCTTCCTTATGCTGCTCATGAGAAATTCCACCATCTCATTAATCTTGTTGATATAAGTAGGAAACTAAGGTAGTTCTTTGCCATTGAATTACCTCTACTCTGCCCTGTGATACACTAAATTAAGGTAGTTTTTTGCCATTGAATTACCTCTGCTCCACTCAGTAATCCACTGAGGGGGTATGTGAGAAGTGGTACAGTATGCACCCTAAATGCCTGCAGACTGTGAGAGGTTGATCCTCTATTTTTCAGTCATTCAATTTTATATCAATAGATTTTTCATTGTTTTCTTCTTAATAGTGATAATAACTGATCATCCCTATTGTTTTCTACATCTATTTTGTATGGTATATTAGATTTTCATTATCTTAGACAATCACATGTTAGTAGCTATAAATAGTGGTGAAATCTACTAACTTATTGACAGAGGAATCAATCATCTTTTTCCTCATGAATATCTCTAACTATGTTTAACCCTCTTACAAATTGACCATCCCTGCAGCTAATTTGCAGAGCAAAGCAGAGTAATATCTATACTAACTTAATCCCTGCTAATTATGGATTCCTCATCCTGATTGGGAGTCTTGGCAGAATCCTGCAATCTGATTGGTGCAAACTTGAGTTGATGTCACATAATCTAAGTAAAGTGCAGTATATTTTTTCTCTTTCAGTCTAGCACTATATTTCTGCCATCTCATTATTTTATATCTTGATGTTAATCTATCTTCTTATCTCTTTTACCTTCTATTTCTTACCTCTTATTATCTCTTACCTCTTATCTCTCATCTTCTATCATCTATTACCTCTACTACTAATTATTATATTAATATTTATAACTCTCAGGCCTTTACATTATATTCTACAATGAACTCTACAATCAAGAAATGCAGTCATTATAGACATATTAAGGCTATTAACTAGTTTCTTTCTTTATATAATGTAGCTGCTATGACTACAGTTTGCCTTTCATATTATACTTAGATTAGCTAGGTTTTACAGTTCTCTCTTTCAGATCTTTATTCTGCTTAAATACTAATGAATATCTATATTTAGAGCTATTAATATACTTTTAGTGCTGTGTAGAATGATACTGCACCTAAAGAACCTAACTTTTTATTTTAACTAGTTAAAAATAACTCTTAAATAATATTTATATTAAAGAAATACTTTTAGTATACTCAGATTAAGGCCCTTGATCAGTTCAGATCTCTTTACAATTTAGATATTATAATTACTTAGTGTCTTTAATATTAGATTATAAAACTGACAACTCAGATTATAGCTTTCTCTAGCTCTTATCTTATATAAATAAAGTCCTAATAGATTTCTGTGCCTAGAGCTATAAACATACTAGTAATGAAATCAATGAATTTAATTTATTACTCTAGCTATAATCTTATCAGTAGTTCATATAGTTAATAAATACTTCTCAGGCTTAAAAACATGTCAATATAAATACATCCTTAAAGATTAAATTTTTTCATTATAATATTTACAAGCCTCAATCGCTCACTTACACTTGCTTATGAGTCTTGCACAATGAACCATTTAATCCATTGGGCCTTTGCAGCCATTAAATCTGCAGGTGCATGTGACCTGTATAGATCTATGTGACCTGCAGACATGAATGTAGTGCTGCATGTGACCTTTATACATGAATGAACTCCTTTGTATAGAGAACAAAGAGTAACTGAATGAGCAGGTGAATGGCCACACAGAGTGTTGCTGTGGCCTATCATAGTTGTAAATCACCTGCCAGGTAGTCATCTTGTAGTCTACAACCTCTTTACAGCTATCATATAATATGCCTACATGCCCAAATTCACCACTATCAACCCTGCATTCATCCAAGAGACACTCCAAGCCCTCAACATGCCCAGATGTGAGTATACAGTGCCCAAAAAACAAACAAAAATGGCCCAGAGACAGGAGAACCACACTGACAATAGACAGAAGAGAGTACCCCTATAACCCCCAGCCACCCTATCACCCCCCCCCCTGGAGGCCTCACTTCTGATCAGTTAGTTGGTGAGATAGCCCATGCCTTCCATCAGGACACCCTGCTAGATTAGGCTGACCTGCTGGCAGGCCAGACAAATAAAGTGACAGTAGATCTGGCCAAGCTGCCAGTAGTGGACACCCCTGTGCTGTGGCCCAATGCCTCAAAGCTCAATTGGACACACCCTACAAATATAGAGGCAATAGTTGGCCAGTTGCGCAGGCAGCCAAACAACCCAATGTGCATGAGCTGCCAGGGGGGGCATGGCCCATTCATTAGGTGTATCTCAGTGAATAGATACTTCAAGGGGGCCTGTGGCAACTGCTACTACAACTTACTCAGCACCCACTGCAGCCTTCAACCCAGTAAGTAATAGGTAGTTACTACAACAGTATGAATGACATCAACATTAACATACATGTATAAACAGACCATGTGCCTACCACACAGTGTGGGAGAACCCTCACCCCTGCCCTCACCACTGCACCTGCATCCATGCCTGCATCCATGCCTGTGCCTGTGCCTGTTGCCCCCAAGCCAAAACAGCAGCAGAAGGTGAAGCCAAAGCTAAAAGGGAAGAAACAGGCTACTAGCAAGGAGCCAGGTGAGGGGCCAGCTAATAAGACTGTTTGATTTGCAGAGCTAGAGGGACTGGCTGCAGGCCAGCAGGATGATCTGATGAGGCAGAAGGCAGAGCTGGAGCTAGAGGTAGGCTGCCTGCATGCAGAGGTGTATAAGCTGCAGCAGGAGCAGGATGAGGCACTATGACTCCTCTAGATGGCCAGTTTTGCCCAGTAGTCTGCCAGTGAGGCCATTACAGCCCTGTTTGAGAAGATGAAGAATGATTAGGGGGTGGTGCAGGCCAGAACAGGCGGGCAGGCAGGCAGGCAGGCAGGTGGGTCCCTTTTCCTGTTTTTTAATTTCAATTTCAATAGTTAGTGGAGTCAGAGAGAATGAGAACTTCATTACATGTCCAAAAACATCCAATTTAATACTCAAAAACACCTAAAATGAGACAGCTAACAAAAGAATCAAACTATAACTACTTAAAAAAAATGGAATGAATGGAGTCAGTCAAGGAAACATAGAACCTCTGGATACACCTCATTCATTGTCTTACCATCCCCATCCTCATTAAGTAGAATAGTGAGCCCACTGACATCTGTAGTTCAAGAGAGTGCAACATATAACTGGCTATATGAGAAAACAGGGTTCATAAGATCCACACCAACAGTAGAGAGAGACTGCTCCTGAGACTTGTTGATAGTCATGGCAAAACACAGCTGGACTAGAAACTGACAGCAGGTCATGCCAAGCAGGCACTCCTTAGGGTTAGCATGCAGATCAATCTGTGGCAGTACATGGATGGAACCCTTATATATGCTGGTTATGATCCTGACCTCCAGCAGGTAGTGCATCATCCACTTAATGACCATCCACATGCTATTACATAGGCCCTCAGACAGCCAGAGGTTACATAGTAGCATGACAGGCATACTAACCTTCAGCTGCAATATAGACAGCAGCAGGGCCAAACAGTTGATTGCAGCTAGGTACTCATGGGTGTACTCCTCCCTGCTGTCCATAACATCGTCCATATGGGCAAGGTCAGCCGCATAGAATGTCTGGGTGTCTCCTGACATGGCATCCATGACCTTTTGATTTATCTGGGTCACATTACTGTTATGTACAGTCAGGATGGCACAGTCTTCAAAATAATCAGGGTGGAACACAGCAGTAGAGAGCTCAGCAGTAGGAAATACTCTATCACAAAGGCCACCCAGGTCAGCAGCCCAGCAGATATAGGGTAGGAGCTCTATAGAATCAATGCAATCTGGATTGTATGACATCTGCCCCAGCTACCATGCAAACATTGCATTATCACTGTCACCCTGCAGCCTCATATTCACTGTCAAACACAGCACCTTGAGCTGCCACCAGATGAGAGATTGCTGCAGGCAGGCCATAACAACCTGAGAACAGCTGCCTCACTGTATAACAGGCAGTGTCTGGGCAAAATCACCACTAAAGACAAAAGAAACACCCCCAAATAGCCAGTCATCCAAATGTAAATTCCTGAGTAGCCTATCAACCACCTCCATATAGTATCAATGCTGCATGGGGGCCTCATCCTAGATGACCAAGTCAACATGCTATAAAAGACATCCCAGCTCACTGCAGGCCATTACTCTGAACATGAAAGCTGAATCCAATTCAATTGGAATAGCAAAATGTGAGTAAGTAGTTCTACCACACAGCAGTAGAACAGCAGCAATGCCAGAAGATGTAACACAGAGGACAGTTTTATCACTCACATGCAGTCAGCTATAGAGGGCCTTGTAGAAGAACATTTTGCCAGTGCTGCCTAGACCCTGTATGAAGTAGTATGAGAGCTGTTGAGTTATCTCATGCAGGATGATATTATATGCTTTTAACTGCTCAGAGTTCAACTGACCCTGCAGGGTATCTACAGTAGCTATCTCCTCAATAATGTCATAGTTCTGCTTCTCATACAGTAGTTAGTTACTGATGAGATTGTCCCATATGGGACTACAGGCAGGCAGGTTGAAATCTGCAAGAGACTTACCAAATTTACCCAGCAGCTACTAGAGGAGGCACAGGCTGTAGTCATAGAGCAGCTCAGTGTCAGAGATGTCAGTATGAACTGGAGGATCCATCTGTTGCAGTCAATGAGGGAGATTGTCACAGAAAGCATGTCAGAAATGTAGCCAGAGCACAGGCAGGTTAGAGATGTCACTATAAACCAATGCAGTGGCAAATAACATCTGCATCCAGTGGGCAGTTGTGAATGTGACAGTAGATTCAAATGTAAGATTCCACTCATTGTCATCATCTAGGAGACCCAGGGCCAAACATGCTACACAGAATGTAGGATGGCATACACCATGCACTGTTCTAAGTGCCTTAAAGCTGCACAGACCCCTCACAATGGTGAGAAGCAGTTGCAAGAAGAACACCTCACTGTTATATGGACTGAAGTGCAGCAGATAGTTAATAGACCTACCCTTGATCCATTCCTTCCACTGCTTGTTATAGCTATTCCAAATGAAATGACAGGGCATCTCTGAATACAGGTACTAGGCCTCTGGGTTCAAATGGTTGTACTCAAAGAACACTATGAATTTTGAACAGCTGTTACCCATACACCAGGTAACCTCCTCACAGTTGTCCCATTCAGCCTCAGTGAAGTAGACCATCTGTTGGTCAGGCAGGTAGATAGGCAACATCTCTATGAATAGGAACTTCTGGTGCATGCAGAGGGCCAGTATCCACTAGATGGCCTCTGTCAGGCTGATATAACACCCATGCAGGCACAGGTCCATCTTATCATTGCACCCAACAATACATAGTGTTGTACAGTCCAGACCTTTATATATATATTTGTTTATATACTTAACAGCTTCCACAGTAGCACAAACCTCTACGTTGATGTGGGCCTTGTACATACATAGGAGGTAGGGGTTGTATGGAACCACCCATCAGTTGTTGATTGTGACCTCCCTGCCATTAACCCAACATTTAAAGGCCATAGATGGATCATCCTGCCATCTGTACAGAGAGTAGCCATCCTCTTCAATGACCATGGCATCTCAGAAGGCCTTTGGGAACTATTTGGTGCACTTACTGTCATCCTTGCAGGGGCTCCTTGAATCAGGTAGATCACACAGTTCATGGATCATATGCTTGCAGACCAACTCACTCAAACTGCCAGTGTCCTCAGCAGGGCTTAACAGCTCAGTGGATATAACCTCATTGATTGTATCTGGCCACATGAACTGTTCATTGTCCTCAAGCCAGACTAACAGGTGCATGTGAGGCAGGCCATGTTTCTGGTATTCAATCATCCACACCCTAGCCAGTATAGGGCCAAAGAGATGTCCATTCTTAAGCACACATAGGAAATGGATGATCTTCATGACAAACACCCACACAACCAAATCTAGACAGTCCACTGCAGCCTGCCCAGGCAGTAGCTCACAGGTTATCTCCTCCCAGCCAGGGTTAGCAGTGAATGTGATGAAGAGACTGGAGCAGCCATAGTTAGTGATAATTGCCATGAAGTCCTAGAATAGCTTATACATGAAACATTCACTCCCCATATGTGATGCAGGCAGTATAACTCAGTGGCCAAGGTGCTCACAATCTGTATTGCCAGCCTGTATGGTGTCACACAGGCCATTGTACTGATCCACATGGATTTCCATTTGATGGGTATAGACCCAGTTGAGCCATTGTTCATCAATATTAGCATAGGCATCAACTAAATACTGCTGGAAAAGACGTCCAGCCTGAAAGAGTAGACTGTCAACCCCATCCCATTGGAAGAGATTATATGCATGCCAGTCATGCAGGGTCAGACTATTATCATTGCAGCTGTCAGTGTCATCTGCAGTACCATTCAGTTCATCATCATCTGCCTCCTATGCAGCATTAACAGCCATCATCCAGAGCATGTCAACATGCCACCCCTGTTCACCCCATGGGAAAAGCAAAACATAGTGCAAAGGGAGATATAATGGACTGTGGGCATCAATGCAGGTTAGTTCTAGGCCAGCATCCAGCCACCACAGCATCAAATGAATGATGTGAGGGTGAATACAGGCACCAGTGGAGATGTTCTGTATGATAACAGCAACCTTCAACACAATCAGAAGGTTCTTATGGTGACAGTCATTGCCAGCCTCCAGCTGCACTACAGGGTTTATACCCACCCATGCAGTGGGGTTACCCCATAGGATCTCCCAGGCAGACCGGTAGAGGCAAATAAAAGGGTTAACCTTATTTAAATTTAATGAGCAGTTAGCAATAGACTCAGCAGGGGTATAAACAGCTTTAAAAAACAAAAACCAACTATAAGTAATGCATTATGGATATGATTAAACACCTCAGGATGTATAGCAGAGTCTGCACCATTTACAAACCCTGCACTGAACTGTGGGTCATAGATTCAGTTCTGTGCAAAACATGTATTCATCTTGGCCTCCAGCTCTAACAGCCCCTGTAGGTGGCAGAGCTTACCCTGTATCTGAAAAGGGATAGGGCCACCTGCAGGCAGGTGATCAAGTCATGGGTCCCATTTGCATTTGATGGACATGAAGGCTAGGGTGGAATTGTAGTTGCATATATGTGTCTGAAAGTGCCTGGCCTCAGGGGTATCACCATAGAACAACTCACATAGCTCCTGTGGCAGCTCTCTAGCAGGGGGTAATTTGACCTTACCCCTTGCACAGTAGGAGGAGAACACAGGGATAGCCTTTGATGAACTGCTCACATGTTCCTCCATCTAATGCTTGGCACTACAGGAGGAGCAGCAGACATCCATGTGACTAAATTCCAGAGGCTGACAGTTACATGTATTGGAACAAAAGGCCTGCAGAAGGTGACAGCAGGCACAGGTAGGCTATTGAGGTTGTTAGGGGGGTTCAGGAAGGGGACCAGAGGTGGGTATATGTGCCAGAGCCACAGTTTCAGGGATATGTTCAGGGGGGTTAGCCTCTGCCACAGCAGCCAAGCATCTGCATTTTGCCTCATGGGCACACTCACAGTTGAGCAGCCAGCAGTCTGCACAGTTTTTAAATACATACTGGCCAGAGCAGAACTCATGTGACAGGCAGTCTTGACAGCACATATCACATTGTGAAACATTAACAGGCAGCAAATTGAGCACAGAGGCACTAACATCATGCAATGGCAGGCAGTCCTGCACTGAATGAGACTGGGGTTAGCAGCAGTGATGTTCACATGTGCAGCATCCCAAGCATGTGGAGTATAATGTGCCATTTGGGTGACAGAAGGCCTCAGATGGGTGAGAAAGCAAGCAGGTAGTACAATGTGGCATAATTGAATGTAAAATGAATGTAAAGTAGTCTATAATGACAGTAGAGAGAGGTGTTTGGGGGGGGGGGGGGAAGGCACAGAAGGGGAAAAGGGGGAGCTGCAGAGCTGTAGAAGTAAATATCAGTGTGGGTAAACTATAACCCAGAGCTGTGTGTGGCCTGTAGATTTTGATGGGGTGCACATGAGGTCATATTACTGCATTTTCTGCTTCTTATTCACCCATTTTTCTATAATTAAAGAGAGAGATAGTTCTGATGCTTCATTACTCATAAAGGCTTAGTAATAGCAAACTAAGATCTGTAGAAATTACTATATAACTAGATATTATCAGGAAAATCTTTCACTAATACTATCTTTAAGTAGGTTGCATGAATGTGAACAGCCCTGTCTTCCCCTTTTAATATTTAATATATCTTATAGATCTATATAAATTGTTCCTTCTACTTATAATTCTTTTAATCCTCTTTCTTTTCTATTCTATTTACTATCTATATTACTCTTTAGTCAATCTTCTATCTCCTCTCAATTCATATTTACAGCTCTATTATATATAGCTTCTTTATAAACCACATTCATGATATTATTATTATCTTTAACCTCTTGCAGCCCTGCTGATCCATTTATTAACTGGCTTATTCTAAGAGTTAGTAGTTTCCTGATATTCTATTAAACTTCTTAGTCTAAAATGTCTCTATCTGTTGATACTGTAGATATAGAAGCCCTTGAAACTATCTAACAATACAACTATTTACAGGCAAGTATTACTTAAGATCTACTAATAAACCTTTAAAATCCCATGTTTCTTGATGATCTAGCCCTTAACTCTACTAATTAGTAGTGTATCAAGGCTTTCCACTTGGCTCTTAAAGAACTCAAAATAGAGTTTTATAGTTACTATAAAACCTGATGATTTCATCTTTACTTTAATGAGGACTATGTCTATCAATAGTGTGTATGTATTGACTCCTATAAAATGCCTGAAGATTTATATATATTTTCAAAGGAAAACAATCTTAACCCTGAAGATGTTAATGCAGAGCTGCCAGCTCTAACACAGATTAAAAAGATGTTGATCTTTTAAGTTTATATCTTAGTTAAGATTAGATAGATTCATAAGCATCAGTTTAAGTATAAGGATTATATTATGAGTTTTTTATAGAATATAGAATGTGTTTATAATATCCTTCTCATCCTACTCAGAAATTTTAAGATCATCATTCTTAGATCATTAAATTTAAATGATGATCCTCAGCTTCAATATCAGTTTAAATAGGACTTTACAGTTCATAAAGATATTATTATAAAGTGGTTAATTTACTTGCATAAGAACTATCCAGGCTATAAAGATATTATCATTAATGAAGTAGCATGAAATTAACTACCTAAAAATAATAATGTCTCTGATTGAATCCTCTTCTATGAACTTGATGAGTATGAACTTACTAAAGACATTAAATTTAGCTCTAAAGAAGATGAATTAATAGATCCTAATAATCTTAATATACTATTAAAATACTCTGTAGTACTAGATCTTTTAGTTTCCTACTCTGAAATTAAATAACTTAGATATAAACTTGACCTTTCTGAGCATTCTGACCATCTGACACTTCCTGTAGCCTAAAATATACTCTTAAGTAAATTTAATAGTAATTAATCTCTATTTTCATGGGCATTTCCCATTCTCTTTCTAAAGAGTAAGGTAGACATTGGCAAAATCTTTTTGCTGCATGTAGAGCACATGGTAGCACAAGCATGCTTATATAATTTTAGCAGGCACAGTAATTTATTATATAGTCCCACTTGAAGTATGTAGAAGTCACTGTATGCAGCTGGTCTCTTACATGTGCCTGCAGTATAATAATAATACTAATAGTATTAACAGTGTAAATATTCTTAATTATATTAATATTAGTGGAGGTGTTGTTGCTGCTAATAGCATTAACTATGCTAAGATTTATAGAGGTATCTTCATAGCTACTTATATTAGCTACACTAACATTAAGTGATGTGTCCCTACTATCATTCACATCAATTTTAGTAGAGATATTTCTATTACCACTCATGTTGATCATACTAATATTAGCTAGTATGTTCCTGCCCCTATTCATATTAATATTATTAGAGATATCCTCATTACCACTCACATCAGCTACATTAATATTAGCTGGTGTGCTCCTGCCCCTATCTACATTAATATTATTAGAGATATCCTTATTGCCACTCATGTTAGCTATATTAATGTTGGCTAATGTGCCCCTGCCCTTATTTATATTAATATTATCAGAGGTGTCTCTATTGCCACTTATGTCAGCTGCACTAATATTAGCCAGTGTACTTCTACCTCTATTTATATTAATGTTGTTGGAGGTGTCTCTATTATCACTTACATTAATCATATTAATATTGGCTGATATGCTCCTGCTCTCATTTATATTAATATTATTAGAGGTATTTCTATTATTACTTATATCAGCTACACTAATATTAATTAGTATGTTTCTACTCTTATCTGCATTAATATTAGTAACAGCATCAGCAGTACTCTATACTCTATTATTAATAATATTATCTTCACTAATACTGTCATTTATCACATGTTGGTTACATTGATTATTATTATTAGGTAATTCAGTAAAAGTACTATTTATTTATAATGTATAGAAACTATAAAAAGCAAAAAATAAAATCAAGATATATTAATAATTATTGAATGAATAGTGCTAAATGTTGTTTGAAATAGGTAGTTATAATGATAAAGGGGAGAAATAGAAGAAAAAGCAAGAAAATTAAGAGTATAAGTATTAAGTATAAATAAGAGTTATAAAGAAGCTATTAATAAATAATATCACAATCTTACTGAGAGAAATATTAGGGGAAGAGACCTCTCAGTAATAAGTATATACTGCAGTAAAAGATGATTTCACATGATAAAAATAACTAAATATTAAAAAACTATAGTAATCTATATTTCTTTCATTTTGAGTGCTAATGGAGTTATCAGCAGAGTATTAGCAATTATAGAGGCAGACTCTAAGTTATAGACAGCTAGTCTGCAAAAGAATTAATATGCTATTATCTCAGAAGTAGAGTTAGATCTCAAGCAAATAAGAAAAAGTATGAAGAATCTATAAAGATATATTAATTACTCTGCACCTTTCTATTTATTATCTATTAGCTTAGATAAATCAAGATCTTCTACTATATCAATATTTAAATCAGTAATGATTTTATTTACTGTAGTATCCCCATCATTCTTCTGGAATTCAGAAAGATTTCAAACTCATTTTTAAATAATATATTCTAATATATCTCTTTACTTCTCACACATTTTCCCCTATATGGCTGTTAAATCCTTGAATTTTCCTAATTATAAATGTTAGTAATAAAGATTTAATCCCATATAATCATAAAGTCTAATTCTTATAAAAGGCTAAAGCTCCATCAAATTTTAATTCTATATCTTCAAACTGATTAATATGATTTACTACCCAATAAATAGTCCTATTCAACAAACATCTTTTTCATCCTTCAACCTTCTATCTTCAACTACCCCCAGCATGAGCTATGAAGCTTCAATTCAGGCCATGATTAGTGATTTAGAATTACAAGAGATGCCAAATTTCTTCTATACCACTAAAAAACATGCTGTCAATTGAATAACACTGATGTACTACTATAGAGGTGAGTAGAAGTCAAAAAAGGAAGCTGCCTTTTCAGTATGGTAAAACCTCAGAGATTCTGAAGAAAATCATCTCATAATCTATATAAATTGACTTGTAGACTGTAGTTTCCCTGTTACATCACATATTCTTGAAAATCTCATTCTTGAGAGCACTCACTAGAGCTCTATAGGTAAGAACTGGGTGGCACAGTTCTGCAACTAACATAGAGATGAGATCAAGTCACTATATCTATAAAATATTAACTAAAAATGGAAGATTGCAGATAATTCAGTATACTTTAGTTATTTCTTCATGCTTGTATTGATTTTTTACTTATATCTATCTATTCATTGATTTCATGGAATTATACTGATTCATGGTCAGGTAGCTGTAGCAGACTATCAATAAATATCAGATTCTCCCTCAAAACACATATAATTTTGATGAAAAAGAATTCATTCTTAGCCTCATATAAATAATCAAGTAAATCATCTCTATCAAATCTCTGAAATCAGAACAGATAATTAGTGCCAGTCAGAATAAGAGCTGCAAGTTCATATCTCTACTTGCAGCAATCTATACTGATGGAACTGTAATCCCACTTGCTCTCATATATAAGGGGAAATCAAGGGATATGCAAGATATTTAACTAGAGGATTTTAATAGTAAAAAGGATCAGGCCTACTTTGCTGCTTCAGAGAATAGATGGAGCAGTGATGAATATGGGTTAAAATGATTAATAGATGTGTTTAACTGTCATATAAAGGCTAAAGCAGGCTATAGATGGTAGCTTCTTATATTAGATGGCCATTCTTCTCATATTAACATGAGATTCATTGATTATACTGAGTAGAATTGTATTTTGCTTGCAGTCCTTCCTCCCCACTCTACACACTGTTTACAACTACTAGATGTCAGAATATTTAGACCACTAGTAAAGGTCTATTCAATACAATTAAATGAGAACATTCACACTATGTTTAGCCTTATCCATATGATGAAGTGTGATTTCTGGCATTTATTCAAAATAGTATGGGAGGAAGCTATTACACCTGTAAATATAGCTACTGGATTTACTGCTACTAGCATTTACTCTATTAACTCTGGGTGTATCCTTAATAAGATTCAATAGTGCTCATAAATGCCTGCAGAGCTCACTCATCTGACTCCTACAACTATATGAGGGTGAAGAGGCCTTGTAAAGTGCATTGCCTGTGCATAATATTGACTTTCCTACAATACCTAATGACTTATTCATAATGAGGAGAGAATGGTGCTTGAGAGAGAGATTCTCATTATAGAGAATCAAAATCTCTAGAATGCCCTAAACCATGAATGAAAATAATAAAAGCATGGCAATTAAATGAGGTTATTTAACTCAATTAATCCCTTCATAGCTCAGTTCTTCTTGCTGTTCAAAGTTCAAGCTGCTAGAGAGAGGAAAGCTGCTGTAGAGACTGAGAAAACTAATGAACAGGCCTGTAAGAATAAGGCCTGCCTATAGTGGGTAATTTTGAAGGAGTAGAAGGAGATTGCCACTGCAGAGCAGAAATCTCAATATGAGTAAGCCTGTAGAGAGGCCACTCAGTGCTGTGAGGACAAAAAAGCTGTGAGAGCTACTAAATACTAGCTTGATATTGAGATATGGACCACTAAGCACCTGTAGCAGTAAAAAGAGAAGGAAGAATATGCTACAAAATGCCTATAAGCACACTTAAATAGGGAGGTGAGCAGCCTGCAGCTAAAACAGCCTTCAAAATATATAACTACAGCCTCAATCAACTCTCCACATCCTATACAACCTTCCCAAAACAGTAATAATATTAATATGAATCCCCCCAAGTAAGATCTTATTACTCCTTTACTATTTCCTACTACCTCAGTCTTAAATTATTTACCTATTTCAAATCCACCTACCTCTCATTTTAGCTGCCACCTAAGGCCCAACAATCATTTTTTGGATTAATCATACAGTTTTCTATGTAATATCCTGCATGTATTTTTAATGTTTAATTTTTAATATGAATATTTAATTGTGTTGTTAAGAAATCATCAAAAATGTACAGCTATTCACAGCAAAATTTGATGTTTATTAGATGGGGATATTCATTGAGTAGTAAATCACATTAATTGTTTATTTGAGATTCCTAATTACAAAGTACACCAAATTGACTGTGATAAAGATAGAAAGAATGGCAGTAGATTTCTATTTAAGGTACCTAAAGAACTTCTATGTGAGTAAGTTACTTACTAAGCTATACTAGCCTTAACTATAGAAAAGCTTCATAAATACCTGAAGAATATTATTGAAAAGTCATTATATACTGCATTTTAAGTTCTATAAAGTCAGTTAATAGAGATTAAGAATAATAAAAAATAGAGTTTACCTTATTCTCATTATAAATATCATCTGAGCATAAATAAAGATAATTCTTTAGAAGCTCTATTTATATCTTCTTCTGTAAATTTACTTCCTTTGAGTACCTACTATCAAACATGCCATCAATGTATGCTTTGACTGTTGTTGTATGATAATATTGAACTGAAGTAATATATTTAAAAACCTACTAGTATTATATTAGTATTAGAGTATTAGTATGTAAGTAATATACTTAGAGGAACTATCATTTATACCTCTCAATGATTAGGCTGCTTTATTAGCTAGTTTTTAAGATTAATTATATCTCTCATTTAATTTTACTACTTAATTAACTTCTCACACTATATTCTTTATACCTTCTTTATTAACTTTAACATCTGGAGCTTCTTTTCTTCTGGTCAAGATATCCACTGTGATAGTAGGATTTTATAGCTAAAGTATAATTTTCTAGCACATAAAACTCTAATATCATCAAAAAGGATATGATTATTATCTTATAGTTTACTTCTATCTGACTTTTACTCTGATTCAGCCCATGGAAGACACCCTTTACCCTCTTTAGTCACATTATCTTTAATTATATTAGATGTGGTAAGGGGAGTTTGATAGCTGCTAGTAGGGCCTAAGAAAATCTAATCATTATGAGAACTCAAGAAAGAGCTTCTAATTGAAAGAAATAATCTTTAGCTTACTAATGTAAGATTCTAACTTAAATAATCAGTTGATTTCAGTACTGACACCATAAAATACTAATACTAATGAGTCAAATCATCTCATAATAGTATTAACATTAATAGATATAATATGATAAAGAGAATAACTCATCAGATCTAACTCAATTTATCTTTACTTATTTAGGGGAAGGTGAGGCTCATCTTTTATATTTATATTATTACTAACTTCTTTCAAATCATCATTCCCATTCATATCATCACTGTCAGGATAATTATTAATAATAGGCTCTTACTTATACTTTGATCTATTTCTACCAGGCTGTGCTGCAGGCTTAATTCTAAACTATCTTATTAGTACAGGCTTCAAATTTGAATATCAAAATCATATACTATCTGAATCAACCTATCTCTAACTACTGACTTGCAGAATTCATCTCAAGCTATATGTCAACTAATTCTGACCTTTACAGCTTCTTTAGATGTTGATTTCAAAAGCTTTAAAGAAAAAGAAAAGACTCTAGGAATAAGAAGTGCACTAATCCAGTAGACAGTGAGATAGGATCTAATGTAATTAGAGGTAAGAAAAGAATGGAGCAAGGCAATCTTTAAACAGTAAAATATAGAAGTGAGAGAATAACTATTAGAACTAACTAATGAGAGTTAAGTTAGTATATAGCAAATATTTTATTAAAATAAGATGTGTCAAGAGAAACTAGTGCTATTATAATAAAAACAGTTAGTATATAGCCATCTGAAGTAGGAATGTGATAGAAAGAGAGAAATCACTAAAAATAGATATAATCAGTATAATCTTTTTCTAAAGTAATGTTTTCTCCTGAAAAATAATAAGAATAATATCAATTATAATTTATTTTAATCTATTAGATCTCACAGTTCTGCACCATCAGCACTGATGGCTGAAATTTACTTATAATTAATCTCTTTCTTTATAATTGATCTCATGCCAGCACTGACTGGGCTTCATAGCTGTATATGAGTCATCTCCTTCCCAAGTAATTCATATTAGTAGTAGCCTGGTCATTAATTGATCATCTATTTATATATTCATTTATTTATTGCATTCACATTCATATTTGTTCATTCTGAATGTCACTGACAGGAAAAACTGCTGTAGATAGGGGTAGAGGTTGAGAGTTAGTATAAGAATTATAGCATTAAATAATAATAGTATAGTAAACTATCTTTTTATCTACATACTAGTAAATTTTAGCATATCTATTCTCCTACAATAAAAAGGCTTGAATACTTAGACATGGCCCATTACTAATTGATCTAATCTGAGTAGTCAAAAAAAGATGCTAAAATTTACTTGCATGCAGATAAGAAGATAAGCACTAATCTTCTAAATGAAGTGAGGAAGGGGTGTATGCATCTAGTAGTATAAAATAGGGTAGTAGGTAATATTAAAGAAATAAATTATGATAAAACTAATATTAATATGATTAATATAAGTAATGATACAGACATCTGAGCCACTAATATTAATGTAGATGAGGGTAGGAATACACTACCTAATATTAGTATAATCTAATGTAAGTAATAGTAATAAGGATACCTCTACTAATATTAATAAGAATAGTGGTAGGGATATACCAGCTAATATTAGTGTAGCTAATATGAGTAGCTAAATGGACACCTCCACTAATATTAATAGAGAGAGTAATATGAACACACCAGTAAATATTAACACAGCCTGATATAAGTGTCAACAGGAATACCTCTACTAATATTACTGTGAAGAATGGCAAATAACACAGTTATATAAATTAAATAGAGGAATAAAGGATAAAGATATAAAGATAGGCAAAAGAAAAGTCAAAGTAATAAAGAAGTAACATTCTAAGGTCACTGGCCAATCTCATCCTTTAAAAAAATAAAAAACTAGCACCCAAAATCAACCCAGCCATACATATAAAGTAGAAGGAAAAGAGACAGTAAAAAGCCCAGATAGAGAGCTAGATTTACCCCTTAAAATCAAGCATCTAAAAATAAAGCTAATAAAATTAATTAAAAGAGATAAAGTAAGGTTCATCTGGATTTTAAAGCCTCTAAAACTACCTCCTAAGGGAGGAGATCATCTAATCCTTTACTCAATTGATAATGATGGGGTTGTCAGGTGTAGACCCAGGCTAGTTACTAGCACAGAGAATAGAAGGTAGGAAAGAGTCTGAAGGAAAAATCTGGGACATATTATTTCAATATATATTTTATATGGTGTACACTGTATTAGTAGCTATTATTTTATAGACAATTTTCATAACACCTTCTAAAATGACTAGGGACTTGAATACAGATAGAGAATAATTGACAGTGTACTTAGTAGGCATGATAGGGGAAATCAATTTATTATACATTAAATTGTTATTCATAGAATTAAATTAATAGTATATTCATATAGAAGTATTTAAAATGGATAAAGTCAGCAGGTTTAATAGTATTCTATATGTACACTACATTCCTCCCAGATTAGACTAGTAGTGCCTGGGCATTAGGATGAGAGTTATAATAGAAGTATGTCAGCTCCTAACTAGCAACAGACAGTATTTAATACTAGTTAGTAGGTGACTCATATACTAACTTATATATCATGTTAGTTTCACTACTTCTCTATTTTATGATGTCAAAGTTTTATATGTACATCTTTTGTATTAAATGTGATATTAGAGGAAGGAGGTGACAGGATTTTCTTTTCAAGAAGGAGGGGAGGTGATTTAAGAGTTTATTTTAATATAGTTATAGTCAGTATGATATAGGGAGGAGAATGTTGATGATCTTTAGTAGAAGAAAAGATATCTAAGAAAAGAGAAAATAAAGATAGTAAAGAGATAGAAAAAAACTAGGTATTTAGAACTTTTTTCCTCTTCTATATATAAAGCTTTGTGAAAGCTTTTGAATAAAAAGAGAAGAAACATAGCACTTTATAAAAACACTTAAATGGAAATGAGAGGGACATAGCACTTTATAAAAGCTCAAGTTGAAAGGGGAGGAATATGACACTTCATAAAAGCACTCAAATTGAAAGGGGAGAGACATGGTGTTTTGTCAAAACACTTAAATTAAAAGGGGAGGAATATAGTGCTTTGTGAAAGCTCAAGTTGAAAGGGGGGGAACATGGCACTTTATAAAAGTACTCAAATTGAAAGGGGAGGGATATAGTACTTTATCAAAGCACTTAAATTAAAAGGGGGGGGATATAGTACTTTACAAAAGCTTTTAAATTTCAAATTAAATATATAACTATATGGACACATTAACCATCTAGTAAAGTATTAGTAATGATTATTCTTTCTATTGAATATTACTTTACATGAATCTGATTCTAGCATTATTCTTTTATTTCAGTAGAAAGATATCTATATCCTTCTGGGGTCCTTCATTCTCTACTCTTTCCTATGATGAAGTTAGTATCTTCTTCTCTTCCAGACTTTATATCTAAGACTCCTCTAAGCTTTATATCTTTATTAGATCAAGCACTCATTCTGCATCATACCTACAACAGCTGCCACAAGTAATATACTGTTAGTTCTTGATATACCTAATGTTCAGTATGTCTGGGTTTGATTAGGATAACTAGTAAGAAGAGGAATCTACAGAGAAAGAGGATATATAGTATACAGACACATAAAGAACATCAGAACTAATAAAGATAATATATGAGACAGTTAAAATGATAGTTCATCTCATACATTTAGCAATCATAGGCCTTATATTCAGCCCTTAACTGAGTGGATGCATCAGATAAGAAAGAGACAGGCTGTACTGATAGTACTAATATAGCTAATAAAGCTGTAGAGATAGGTCATACTGATAGTACTAGTATAATAATATAAGATACTGGTAGTATTTATCTACAAGTAGGTAGAATGGAAATAGATAGTATTAGCACAGCCAACTAAGTAGCCTTATTTACTTACTTAGATTATAGAGCCTCTATAAAATCATTAGGAAGTCTAGAACCTAGAATATCATTAAAGGCATTATAATAAGAGATGCTGAAAGGATCTCAAATAACCACTGAAGATAGTAAGAAAATAGAAGAATTAAAGTTCAGATAGAGCCTGAGAGATGATAGGAAATACTTAGTAGGAGAAGAGATAAACATACTGACAGTATAGATGTATAAAATATATATATAGTGAAGAGGTAGAACATATAGGTTGTTAAGGATAGAATAAAAAGAGAAGATTAGAGTAGAGAAATTAAAGCACACTATATAATTAAAAGGTAGTGAGCAAAAGAATGCTAAAATACAAGTATTTTCCTTATATTTCTCATCAAGTTATTACAGGCTTGGCATAACCTA
Organism: Emmonsiellopsis sp. PD_33; assembly: GCA_032988165.1. Classification (NCBI taxonomy): domain Eukaryota; kingdom Fungi; phylum Ascomycota; class Eurotiomycetes; order Onygenales; family Ajellomycetaceae; genus Emmonsiellopsis; species Emmonsiellopsis sp. PD_33. The sequence goes on from JANTQF010000003.1 coordinate 254,291, forward strand.
TGCTAACATTCAACTGCTAACATTGATTATTCTATGAATTACCAGTAACTACTAATAAGTAATTATGAATATTATATTACTAATATTAAATATTATATGATAGTAACAACTACTAACATTAATCTACCAACATTAAATATCATGTAGTGCTAATACCTACTAATATTAGTTTGTTAATATTTAATATCACATAGCATTAATAACTAGCCTACCTGGGCTAACATAACTAATTAAATTATGCCCCATGTGGACCCCTTGACTTACAGTCTGTCAAGATTTTATAATCATATTGTATGGCAAACCAGATATTATATATATATTTTATAATTAGTAGATGATATCTCTTTGGCTGATTTAGATATCTAGCTGTTCTGAAGTTATTAACTATAGTTTATTCATGTGTGTGACTAAATGGCAGGCCAGACATAAATATATATATATATATATAATGATAATTCTATCAGCATTACAAGCTATCAGTTAATTAATGAGACAAGCAATCCACATAATCTCTACAAGTTAATTAGATGAGAGAATATGCCTGATTTCTATAATTTAATTGAATTAAAATCAGCTGAGATGCCATTATGGGTAAAAAGAAAGATATTAAAGAGAAGGTTATAAAGAGGGTTGAAGTTAGTTATTAGTATCATCATTAGCTATTACTACTATTATTAGCTAGTAGTACATTAAAAAACACACTCAAAGTAAAGATCTATTATTATCTAGGCTGATGTGTGTAATCTACTCTATTTTGATATTATATATTATTTTAATATTATATATTATTTTGATATTAAACATCCTTAATTAATTCTAATATTACTAAAATAAGTAATTATCTAAAGCATCTAATATTCATTATCTACTGCATGCTATATCTACTGCCTCTAAAGTCTATTTTTACATCTTATATAGTTAATTATTGTATTTGTAATTCATCTCATTCTCTACTTGCATGTCAGGTTCTTATTATTCTAAATTACTTAAATATTTGCATTGTTTATCATCTTATCATTAATGAGGTCTCTAAGCTCATTTTCATTGTCCACTACTTATATATATATATTATAGTTGTCATAGATAATGATAGTAAACTCAGAGAGCTAAAAATACTAATAGAATATAACTTGAAGGTTAGATCTGGTAGTATTCCACTCATTTCATCTATTAGGAAGATTGATACTGCTAATATTATTACTTTTATTCCTATATGTCTTCTCTACTATCTGCTGAATCTACTTATTGCTGAAATGATATCAGTAATCAGACTAGCTTAGCAGTTTATATTTATAATAGTAGAAATTCCTCTAGAAATAATGAAGGTAATACTTATTCTTATCTTTAACCTCTTATAACTTAATATTACAGATAAAGTTTTAGCATGGCTCACAGCTCTATCATTTCAGATAGATGATAATTATTTTATGATATTCCTCTATATTAACTGACCACCAACTTAACTTGATTATAAAATAAATAGGCTATTTACATCTAGTATAAATAGATTAATTCTTAAACTCCATTATCTGATAAGTTAAGAAATCTACCTCTTCTTTATTCTACAACAGACTGATATATTCTACATCATATCAGTCAGATCATCTGATCAAGTGAGTACTATAATTAAGCTTGATAAGTAATTATCACTACACTGTATTCCTGATGTGTACTCAGAATTTTTGGTGGAGGTACACATACAAGTTATGATAGAGTATAAATCTCATACACTGCACTTTCTTGTACCCAGAATTACTCTACCAATATTAATTGTAGGAGGATGCTTGTTAAGGGAAAGTTATAGTACTTAAAGAGAGCTTTAAAATATACTGGGTCTCATCTTCATATGATTAATATTAATGGAGCTAGGGGGGGTAGAAGATGGGGAGCAGAATTTTTAGTGTGAGTTACTAAGACTACACTATGAGTATGTATCACTACCCTTAGAGGTTACCTCATCAAAATTTAATATTCATGAGGGTAGGTAGTGCTTATATCCATTAGAATCAGTTTGATCAGATAAATCTAGTGGTATCTAACCCTATTTTTCAGAGAATTAAATCTGAAATCAGAATTGGGTTCAGAAATCATGCACTCTGATTTGCTAGAGTAGGAATTATTCAAGATAGGCTTGGCAGATAAAACATCAAAATTAACCCTATTCTCATTTTAAGGTTTAACCCAATTCTATCTAGAATTTAACCTAATTCCTCCATCAGAATTAGATTGATGATATTATAGATAAAGCTGAGTTATATCTATTCTCACCATATAATCTATTCTCTTACTATAATGTACTTTACTTTGTCATTCTATTTCCTTCTTTAATGGTTGATGAAGCTGAAGTTGCATCTATCCTCATATATAATTAGATTACTCACTGTGATGCACTCTACTTTATTATTCTTTCTTCTAATATTATTAAGGTAGATATTACATCTATTCTCCATCATAATATTATTACTTTCTGTAATATAATCTCCTAAGATCCTGTTGATGCTCTTTCTCTTCTCATTGCATGATAAAGCTACTATTAAGTTTATCTTTAAGTATAATCTAATTCATTACTGTAATGTATCTCATGTTGCCATTCTTTCTCTTTCTATCATATAGTGAAGCTACTATTAAGTTTATCTCTAAGTATAATCTAATCTATCTTTATAATGTATCTTAAGTTTTCTTCCTTTCTCTTTCTATTACATTATGAAGCTGGTATTATATCTATCTCACACTACAATCTAATTACTTATTATAATGTGCTTTACTCTATCATTCTTTCTTATAATAAAGCTAGTCTTACATCTATCTTACATTATAATATTATCTCTTTCTATAATGTAATCTCTTATTACTATTCTTTCTTTTTACAACACTTTAATGAAGCTAATATTATGTCTATTTTTAAGTATAATCTGATTTATTACTGTGATGCACTCTATCAACTGTCTATCACACACTGTAGTCTGATGATAACTTATTATAATATATATTACTCTTTTCTTCTCTCTTTTAGTATAGCTGATATTTTAATCTAGTTAATTACTGTAATGTATCTAATTATATTATTCTTTCTCTTTTTACTACTTTATGAAGCTACTATCTTTACTATCTTTAAGTGAAATTAGATGAATCATCATGATGCATCTTATCATACTATTTCTTTCTCTTTCTAATATATAAAGCTAAGTTTAAAGTTTAACTAATATTAAGTATTTTCTTTTATCTCTCATAATAGTCTTACTTTCTTATGAAGCTACTATTATATCTATCCCACACTATTTAAGTCTATATAGAAATAAGATATCTCAGCTGTTTTCTTACAGTTCTCTTTCATCTTATTACTTATCTCTTACTAGCTTCTATAATAAACTACCTACTGTGCTTTTCTTATTTATTTAAACCTTCATATTAGACCATCTATCTGTTGTGTTATTTAGCATAATAGTGCTTTGCAACCTCACTTTTTTCATTACTTTACAGTATTATCTCATAATTTATTTTATAAGGGAAATTTATAGTAAGTCTTAACATTAAATATTACCTTAATTTTAATAAAACTATATCCATTTAAAAGCTCTTATCTCAAGGAATTGAATGGTATTACTCCCATTGTGATCTGAGTTATTTTTGTGAAGATATTATGAACTTAAAAGGTGTCATGGTAATGTCATGGAAATGTCACAGAAATGTCATGAAAATGTCATGAAAAATAGTGCCTATTTAATTCAAATTATCATGACACTCTACTATTCTGTCATTGCCATCCTCTCATTGCCATCCTGCTATCATCATCCTGCTATTACTATCCTGCTATCACCATCCTGTTATTATCATTCTGCTGTTACCATCCTGCTATTACTATTCTACTATCACTATCTTATCATTATCATCCTACTATTATCATTCTACCTTCATTATCCTACTATGATCTATTACTATTCTGCTGTTGCTATTCCCTCATTGCCCTTCTATCATCATCATTCCCTATTACCATTCTACTGTTACTATCTGCTTATTACCATTCTGAGATCATTATTCTGCTATCACCATCTACCATTACCATTCATCTCACTATTTGGCCTATAAATTTATAAATATTTCTCTCATTATCTCATTAGAATACTAGGAAAATATTATATTCTTTAATAGAGATAGGGAAATATTAGATCATGAGTAAGTAGCATGATTCTGTTGAATTAGGAAATGTAGGAATTCTGTATCTGATACATATTTATAGGTTATACTAGCTCAATTAGGAATGGTAGGAATTCTGCACCCAGTACATATTTATGGGTTATATTAGCTTAATTAGGAACAGTAGGAATTCTACACCCAGTACATATTTATGAGTTATACTAGCTCAATTGGAAACAGTAGGAATTCTACACTCAGTACATATTTGTAGGTTATGCTAGCTCAATTGGGAACAGTAGGAATTCTACACTTAGTACATATTTATGGGTTGTGTTAGCTCAATTGGAAATGATAGGAATTCTGCACCCAGTACATATTTATGAGTTATGCTAGCTCAATTAGGAACAGTAGGAATTCTGCACCTAATACATATTTGTAGGTTATACTAGCTCAATTGGGAACAGTAGGAATTCTGCACCTGATACATATTTATGGGTTGTGCTAGCTCAATTGGGAATGGTAGGAATTCTACACTCAGTATATATTTATGGGTTATACTAGCTCAATTAGGAATAATAGGAATTCTATACCCAGTACATATTTATGGGTTATCAGGTAGGTTATATCAGTGCCTGCCTTCAATTAATATGCATCATTCCATGTAAAGTAGGTTGTGTTGGAGCCCTGACCATGAGGCCTGCAGTATGTAGCTTATAAATGTGTGGTCACATGACTCTCTGATCATATGATCTCACATTCTTACTTGACATACCTAGATAGCTGTATGTACTACTTGAATGCAAGACCTTAAGCTTTCTACACCATCAAGTTATAGTCTCTATGTTTTCTTAAAATGCCATTTTTCAATGTGCAAATGACTGTTAAGCTTCCCAGGCATGGGCCTGATCAAAAGAACACTAGATGTCAGCCAGAAATCAAGAGGATAGAGCTGCTGATAGGGAGGAATTTTGAGAATGATTTTTAATGGAGGAAGATGAATGACAGATGAGAGAAGTAGCATATAGGGTGCAATGAAAGGTAGAGCAAGAAGCTCAATCTTAATTATATATACTAGGAAGCTTTAACTCTTCTGAGCCTGAAGAAGGGCTATCTATACCTCTAGATACAGCTAGAAAGATCCAGAGCAATTTAAATGCAATGGATATAGATACATAATAATAGAATGATTTGGAAGATTATGGCTGCAGCTATAATACCACTCCACAGGCAGATAATAGGAGAACTGTTATGAATAGGGAGACTATTGCAGATAGGAAGTTCATCACAAAGAACTATAAGGAACTTGCAGATAGCAGTTTACCCTCTGATGCTGTACTCTCTCTCATTAAAGATATACTAAAAGACTGCCAGAAGGTGTATATTCAGACTTGAACTAATTTAGTTGCCTTAATTTATTGAACATCCTCTATTACTCACACTTCTCACATTAATCTATATGAGAGCTTCCATTGAGACTATAAGGATATCAGCATTAAGATTGCTGAGAACAACAAGCTTGCTGGAGACTTGAACTATATAATCTGAAGAAATGTATTTGAAATAAAGATAATCTTAATTCAAGCTGGTAACATCATCTTAAAGTGTCAGAAGGAACTGCCTGAGGAGATTGATGAGGATAGTGCTGAGGTGAATATCTGAAGATACAAGAGATATCATATTTGGAAGGTCCTATACAATTCTCTCAAATAAGATATAATGTTGAATGCTCAGGTAGTAATTGCATCTACAGGTAGCATGAGAGACTCTATTACCCTGTAGGACTAACTCAAAGATGCTTACCAGATGCACACAGAGGACTTACAGTACAAGCTCTTCCAATAAATCATAAACATCTCAATTAATGAATGTGGTGGTGATATAGTCATTTATACTACAAACTGGTAAAAGGCCATGAAGGACTTGATGCATTGAGGCTGGCAGCTCCTAGATAGCTTCCTCTATTAGTAATTCCTTAGTAGTCTTGATAATCATGTTATGTATTTTGTGCAGAATTTCTTGAAGGATAACTGTCATAATCACCCAAAATCCTATCTTCTGAAATGGGACTTAAATGACCTTATCAATGATCTTGTATGTCAGAAAACTATTGTTAACACCAGTAAAGAAAAGGGTCTCAAAGCTGGTAATAAAAAGAATGATAAGAAGAATAACATTAAAGATAATAAAAAGAATGAGAAGAATTCAGATTCATTTGATTCATCTAGGCTTTGAAATGTAGTAATAGTAGCTAATCAACTAAATTGTCTTATTAGAATTAACATATTATTAAGAGCATCATCAGATGAATTATCATCCTGAAGTGAGTAGCATGGTATAGTTCTTATTTAGGAGGATTTTTATTGAGGCTCATCCTCATCTGATGAAAAAGTAAGGGCTGTTGAGTTCACAAACTCATTTAATTAAGATTAAATGGTCTGGTGGTGAATGCCTTGATGGGTAAATTTATGAGTGCTGATGTTGAAATCCAATAATGCATCTTATCTGTTCTGAATGGTGTATATGTAACTAACTGAGAGCTATGAGAATAGTGTGAGTAAATGAAGAAGATAGAAGAAATAGAATAAGGTGATTTCTCACATTTAAAATGTCCCTACTGATGAGCCTTGCACAGTAGGTTAAAGAATATGAGTCCTCCACTCTCTCAAGAATCCCATCCACCTTGAAATACCCAGGGAGAAATTGATAGTTATCTTTATCATTAATAACAGGTAAGACCACACTGAGCTTTAGCAGCTCATCTGGTTGCTAATTACATCCTTACTCATTCAGTATATTTACTGCTGTGAACTGGCTTAGAATATTTGTAGATAGCTTTAGTGCCTCATCTACTGAGTTGCTATTAGTAGAAACACTGGAGACCTCTATGGTAGAATGACAGAGTTTAGGGGGGAAAAAGAAAAGATGTATCTACTTGTTAAGTCCCCTTTAAGTAGTGTGTCCTAGTTTCAATATGGGTGAAGTTATATATCTAGTATATCCATCCATGCATGTAGAGCACAATAGCCATTGAATGTTGCTTGTTAGACAGTTGAAGGGTTAAAGTGTTGCTCTAGGCTTGGAAATTTGAGCTGAATCTCCACATGGTGATATTACTATAACTTAGTCCTTAATGACTCTGAATATCTAGAACTTCTAGTATGCAAGATATCCCTATCATTTCCAAGCATGGTGATGTTACCATAGCTTAGTCCTTAGTGACTCTGAATATTCAGAACTTCTAGTATATGAGATATCCCTATCATCTCTAAGCATAGCAACATTATTATAACTCAGTCCTTGGTGATTCAGAACATCCAGCCCCAGTATGGAGAATATCCCTAGCATCTTTTTGAAATTAAAGGGTGAAATTGAGGAACAGTGGGTACACTTCTAACATTATGGCCAAGGAAAATACTATCAATTTAGAGTAAACAGTTAGAAATAGTAATACCATCAAAGCTAAAGCTGCAAAGGACTATCCTGACCTACTATTTGATTTACTGTACACTTTCTTCTTATAGAGAGCAGGCATCTCAAAAGAAGAGTGTACAGCACCTTCAGTGAGAAGGAAAGCATACAAAACCTCTATAAGGTAAAGGTAAGTTCTGAGAAGAAAAGTGTACAAGTCCTTAAAATAGGAGGACATATATATCATGCTGTGGGGGGGTAAGGTATCCAAAATAAAAGGAAAAATCCAAATAGGGAAAGTAAAAGGGGCTCAATAACATAATAGATAAAATAATATCAGAGAATATAGGAGTTGTCAGAACTGTGGAGGCAAAGGTTGTCAACATAGATGATTATAAAGATGCTGTGATGTAGAATCCAATTGATGCACTAATTTCATAGAGTCAATTCACCTCCTTAGTACATACTTCATAGTAATACTGCCACTTAGGCCCTTTCCTAGCCTTAGTGAAATTCCAGTGGTGACTGAGATCCTCCATTCAAGCAGTATTCTCAACATCACCAATTTTGGGTGAATGATTGAATTCAGGCTTGAAGGAAGGAGTGGAATCAGGGGAATCAATAGGGATATAATGTGACTTACCACTTAATGCCCAGTCCCACTCAATGCCCACCTCATCCTACTATAAATACCTGTAGATTTTTAATGATTTCTCAACAATGCAATTAAATATTCATATTAAAAATTAAACATTAAAAATACATGTGGGATAGTACATAGAAAATTATATGGTTAATCCAAAAAATAATTGTTGGGCCTCAGGTAGCAGCTGAAATGAAAGGTAGATGGATTTGAAATAGTTGAGCAATTTAAAACTAATGTAGTGAGAAATAATAAAAGAGCAGTGAGATCTTATAAGAGGATTGAATGTAGTTAGAGAAATCTATGAGGAGAAAGATGATTGATTCCTTTATCTATAAGTTAGTGGATTTTACCACTATTTATAGCTACTAACATGTGATTGCCTGAGATAATGAAAATCTAATAAACCATATAAAATAGGTGTAGAAAACAATAGGGATGATCAGTTATTATTACTATTGAGAAGAAAACAATGAAAAATCTATTGATGCAAAACTGAATGATTGAAAAATAGAGGATTGACCTCTCACAGTCTGCAGGCACTTAAGGTGCATATTATACTGCTTCTCACATACCTCCTCAGTGGATTACTGAGTGGAGTGGAGGTAATTTGAAGGTGAAGAACTACCTTAATTTCATACTTATATTAATGAGATTAATGAGACAGCAGAATTCCTTGTAAGTAGCATGAGGAAGGGATTTAGTGAAGTCATCCACAGGCATTTTCTTTGTACCTATCCATTTAATAGATATTTAGCCCTGTTGGACTTCCTATTGAAGCCAGTAATTATGAATGTTGATATGGCAGAGCTTCATTATAACATAGAGAGCTTTATCCTTGAGTAGGTGTATAGCCTGAGTGTTGTCATTCTGAATGACCAATGTGCATTCCAGGTTAAAATTAATTTGATTGGATAGATGTTTCCACTAGTATGCCTCTTTGGCCATTGTAGATAGGGCTAAAAGCTCTGCCTCAGTGAAAGAGGTTGTAATAGTCTGTTGCTTTGAGGACTTCCAGTTAATTGCCCCTCTGAAAAGGGTGAAAATCATCTCTTGAGTACTCTGGTGGGTAGCTGGGTTGTCAGTGTAAGTGGTATCAGTATAGATTTAGAATGCCAGGCCTTTATCATCAGCTTTGGAAGCATTATATTTAATGGCAAGATTCTGAGTTTAATACCTGTAAGTAATGACATGATGTAGAAGATCATCATGTTGTGATGAAGGTTCAACCATATGATCAGTAAGGACTCTGGTAGAGAAGGTGAGATTGAGCTGAGTCCCTATGGAAGGGTGGATAACAGAGCTGATTCAGTATTGATAGCTATGAATCTCTTGGGGGGTGAGAAAACTACTATAAGAATAGACTGATTTAGTAGGGGTAAGCATATGATAAGGTTTGCAATATTCAATCCTGAATTTTGCCACTATTTTGGCCATATAACTATCCTGGCACAACCAGAGTTTTTGAGCTGTGTGATCTTGAAGGATATGAATTCCCAAAAACCATTTAACTTCTCTCATATTTTGGAGCTCATAAGTGCTCATTAATTAGGCTGCAAAATTGACAAACACTGATTTATGATGTTAATAATATACAATGACCATGTCATCCATGTAGAAAAACACTATAAGACTTAGTCCTATAAAAAGACAAGGTTCCTCAGGGACCTGAGTCAGGCCTAGCTTCAGCAGTGTTATTTTCAACTCATCATTCCAACATAGAGGAGATTCAGGAAGTCTGTAAAGTACTCAAAGGAAAAGCAATACATAGCTGGGAACTTTGTATTCAGAAGGTGGTTTGATATAGATTTTGTCAATGAAAATGGCATTGAGAAAGGTGTTAATAGCATCATATTGGTATGTTTCCAGATCAAAAGCAGCTGCTATAGCTATAATAAGGCAAAAAACTTTCAGTGCCAGTGTTGTAGATCTAGTCTCTACTTTTTCATTTTTTCATAGATCTCCATGAATAATAATATGAGCCTTGAATTTTTGAAGGATCTCATCTGTGTTGAATTTGTATGTAAATACCCACATAAGTGGTAAAGGTCAGTGTTTAGCCTTATATTTGAGGACCTTTTTCCAGCATCCTTTCTATTGTAGGGTATCATATTTAATTTGAGCAACATGTAACTAATCATCTTTGAATTTATAGCACAAAGCTTCCTTCCATCTGCAAGAGAGAGAGGGAAGGTTATCTTAGTGTAGAGAATAAGATAGAGGTTCATCTGTTCAGGCTGTAGTAAAAGTAGTATAGAATCCCAGGAAATGATCTATATGATTGAGAGTGGTGATATAGCCAGTTCACTCCAGATTCAGTTTTTAAGTACAGTGTCCTGAGACTATGTGGTCAGTTGATATATCATCATGTATTTCCCTAGAAGGAGCAGCTGAGGGCTCATTTATAGAAGATAGGCCTGACTGAAGAGAATCAAGTAGTTAACCTGATGAATCATCAGTATCAGTATTAGCATTTATGTCAAGTTGACTGTTAGGATCATCTAATTGCTGGATTCTACTGGTTGGCATCAAAAATTCAGAGGAACTAGTAAATAGCATAGGAGTTGGTTCTAGGGTTAGTAATGCTTGAGAAGACAAATCTGGCATTATTTTTGAAATTATATCTGCTGTTTCAGAGTTAGATATTAAGGTTTCAGAAGGGGTGATGGTTTTGACTTTATCTTCAGAACTCTTGAATTCCTAAACATCAAATCTGACACTTTTTGGAATGTTGTTTGATGATAGTAAATCCACTGGTATCAGAGATGTAAGTGAAAGATCCTTAGGTAAATCATCTGAGTCAAAGTAGAAGTCTTCATTGAATATAACATCCTGGGTTATAATGACCTTTTACTCTCTTAGGAGTCAGATATGGAAAATATTATTCAATTCATAACCTACTAGGTGTCCAATTTTAGCATGCAGGGCAAGTTTTCAGAGCTTCAGAATGGTCTTATCTAATATGTATGCTCAGCATCTATATGTGTGTAGGTGACTGAGATTAAGATCCATTAGTTTATTAAGATAGGAGGCTAGGGCCTGTATCAGGGTCTTCCATTCAAGTTACTGGACTGGTGTTTGGTTAAGAAGATATATCACAACCTTATATACTTCAGGCCAGAGATCTTCAGGGAGATTTGCAGCAATTCAAATTGTATGGCCCAGAGTGATAATTATACCCCATTGAGAAAGGTGTTAATAGTGTCATATTGGTGTGTTTCCAGATCAAAAGCAGCTACTATAGTCATAATAAGGTGAAAAACTTTCAGTGCCAGTGTTGTAGATCTGGTCTCTACTTTTTCATTTTTCCATAGATTTTTATGAATGACAATATAGGCCTTGAATTTTTGAAGGATCCCATCTGTGTTGAATTTATATGTAAATACCCACATAAGTGGTAAAGGCTGATGTTTAATCTTATATTTAGAGACCTTTTTTCAGCATTCTTTCTATTATAGGGTGTCATATTTAATTTAAGTAGCATGTAACCAATCATCTTTGAATTTATAGTATAAAGCTTCCTTCCATCTGTAAGGGGGAGAGGAAAGGTTATCTCAGTGTAGAGGGTGAGGTAGAGGTTCATCTGTTCAGACTATAGTAAAAGTAGTATAGAATCCCAGGGAATGATCTATATGATTAAGAGTGGTAATATAGTCAGTTTACTCTAGATTTAATTTTTGAGTACAGTGTCCTGAAATTATGTGGTCAGTTGATATATCACTATATATTTCTCTAGAAGGAGTAGCTGAGAGCTCATTTGTAGAAGATAGGCCTGACTGAAGAGAATCAAGTAGTTAACCTGATGAATCATTAGTATTAGTATTAGCATCTATGTCAAGTTAACTGTCAGGATCATCTAATTGCTGGATTCCACTGGTTAGCATCAAAAATTTAGGGGAATCAGTAAATAGTATAGGAGTTGGTTCCAGAGTTAGCAATGCTTGAGAAGATAAATCTAGCATTATTTTTGAAGTCATATCTGCTGTTTCAGAGTTAGGTATTGAGGTTTCAGAAGGAGTGTTAGTTTTGACTTTATCTTCAGAACTCTTGAATTCCTGAACATCAAATCTGACACTTTTTGAAATGTTGTTTGATAGTAGTAAATCTGCTGATATCAGAGATATAAGTAAAAAATTCTTAGGTAAATCACCTGGGTCAAAGTAGAAGTCTTCATTGAATATAACATTCTGAGTTATAATGACCTTTTGCTCTCTCAGAAGCCAGATATGGAAAATATTATTTAATTCATAACCTATCAGATGTCCAATTTTAGCATGCAGGGCAAGTTTTTGGAGCTTCAGAATGATCTTATCTAATATGTATGCTTAGCATTTATATGCACATAGGTGACTGAGATCAAAATCTATCAGTTTATTAAGATAAAAGGCTAGAGCCTGTATCAGAATCTTCCATTCAAGTTGCTGGATCAGTGTTCAGTTAAGAAGATATATTACAGCCTTATATACTTCAGGCCAGAGATCTTCAGGGAAATTTACAGCAATTCAAATTGTACAGCCTAGAGTAGTAATCATACCCCCTGAGTGTTCAGCTGCACCATTAGATTCTGATGTATAGGAAGATGAAGGATCAACATGAATGCTATATATCTCAATCTTATCAAGAAAAGCCTTTATAAGTGATATTTCTCTATCTATATAAAGGGTTAGAACCTTCAAACTGTAGTGTTTTTCAACTTCATTAATGAATTTTTCTAGAAATGATTTGCAACAGTCTTTTGTAGGAAGTGCCTTGGCCCAATAAGTATGAGTAAGGGGGTTGTAGATGTGAGCAAGATAACAGTCTCTATTATAGGCTAAAGATATATGAGTAAGGTCAAAATGAATGACTTTGAATGGCTTATTACCTCTATTCATCTATTTTCAAGATATTTGAAGGTGGGATTTGCCTGGCATGCAGGCTGTGGAGTCAGTGGTTTTCAGACTGTTAGCAAGATAGGCCTCTACTATGAATTTAGATAGATATTTGAGAGCTTCTGGGCTGAGGTGACCAAGGTGTTTATGTTACAGAGCTATTGAGGCTGAGATAGAAAGCCAAGAAAGTATTTAGATAATGAAGATGGCATCATTTGGAGAATTATATTCAAAAATGAATTTTTTATAGTGACACTACAGTAGGAATTAAATATTACCTTTCTTATTAATTAGTCTGCAGTTTAATTCATCTATTCATATATCTTATCAGTTAAACACTGGAGCTGCAGCAATATTCATGAAGAAAATAAGCATGTAGGTAATGTCAGATGGTATATATAATTTTTTGCTGTAGGGGGTTTGAAGGTGTACTGAAATGTTACTGTAGCCATAGATCAGAACTATAGTATCTCTAGTCTGCATCTTTTTCTCAACAATATGAAAATCCTGAAAATGTCAGTGGTTATTACAAACATGCTGATTTGCTCTATTATTATAAATAAAGCTATTTCTGAGTAAGTAGTTATCAATCTGAGAAAAATTACTACTTAGAATGACTAGGGTAGTTGCAAATGTACTGTCAAAAGCTTCATTTATGTCTTTGATGGATTCAGTTTCAGAAGTAATAGCAGTATTGGTATCATTTTTCAGGGTTATTAAGGTTTTTAAATTCTTTTTTTTATCCTTTTTAGCCTTCATCACAGCCTTTTCCATCATCTTTTTGAGCTTCTTATTGTTCTCCAACTCTTATTTGACCTTTTTGTCAGTCTCTGGATTTAAAATGAAGGTTTTCAGATGGGTCTCTAGGTTGAGATAGAAGCATCTCATGACTCAATATTTTTCACCATATATATATGTTTATTGGGATTCTAATTGATTACCCCCTGAGTTTTACTGTATATCTGATGGTTTTTTCACTTCTACTTTCATTCCATTGAATGTTGCAAATGCTGCAGCTGATGTTTGATTATAGGAATCTTTAGCACTATTAGTTTAGAGTTTATCATGAAATTGCTCCATCAAATCATGTTTATATTACAGAGCTATTGAGGCTGAGACAGGAAGCCAAGAAAGTATTTAGATAATGAAGATGACATCATTTGGAGGATTATATTCAAAAATGAATTTTTTATAGTGACACTACAGTAGGAATTGAATATTACCTTCCTTATTAATTAGCCTGCAGTTTAATTCATCTATTCATATATCTTATCAGTTAAACACTGGAGCTGCAGCAATATTCATGAAGAAGATAGGCATGTAGGTGATGTCAGATAGTGTATATAATTTTTTGCTGTGAGGGGTTTGAAGATGTACTGGAATGTTACTGTAGCCATAGATCAGAACTATAGTATCTCTAGCCTGCATCTTTTCCTCAACAACATGAAAATCCTGAAAATGTCAGTGGTTATTATAAACATACTGATTTGCTCTATTATTATAAATAAAGCTATTTCTAAGTAAGTAGTTGTCAATCTGAGAAAAATTACTACTTAGAATGACTAGGGTAGTTGCAAATGTACTGTCAAAAGCTTCATTTATGTCTTTGATGGATTTAGTTTCAGAAGTGATAGCAGTGTTGGTATCATTTTTCAGGGTTATTAAGGTTTTTAAATCCTTTTTTTTATCCTTTTTAGCCTTCATCACAACCTTTTCCATCATCTTTTTGAGCTTCTTATTGTTCTCTAACTCTTATTTGACCTTTTTGTTAGTCTCTGAATTTAAAATGAAGGTTTTCAGATGGGTCTCTAGGTTGAGATAGAAGTATCTCATGACTCAATATTTTTCACCATATATATATATTTATTGGGATTCTAATTGATTACCCCCTGAGTTTTATTATATATCTGATGGTTTTTTCACTTCTACTTTCATTCCATTGAATGTTGCAAATGCTGCAGCTGATGTTTGATTATAGAAATTTTTAGCACTATTAGTTTAGAGTTTGTCATGAAATTGCTCCATTAAATTATCTATAGAGATGAGATCTTTTCCTGCTTTTTTATATTTAAGAACTCTGGATCTTTCAATTTGGCTCTAGTTAGTGTTAACCTTGACTGCTGTATTAAGAAATTTGAAGATAGCAGAGTATTCACTTCTATCCCTAGATTCCCCTACTGGGGTTTGTGATAATTCCTCTCTCATTATAGATAGATTCTATTCATTGCTGATATTTAGCTGTGTCTGTTCCTATATCTCTACTTCTGTATAGAGCTGATGCATGATTTTATCCTCCATTGGGAATTAATTATTAATTTGTGATAACTAGACTTCATCCTCTAAATTAAGGTTGAGGGTTAGAAGGCTCTAGCTATCATTCTGTGAAGGTTCATTCCTGATCAGTGTAGGGCTGTCTGGGAGTGCTATAGGGCTGATAGAGGACTCTGAATTAGAATTAGAGGTGGATAGGAGCTCACTGTCCAAGTCTGAGATGAAGATGTTTGAGAATAGGGGTAGCATCATACTTCTTATAGTTGAGGCCTACTTATCAAGTGAGGTTGGATATGACCAGGTGATATTGAAAGTAAGGGTGCTGATGGCATGTTACTAGTGAAGATGCAGTAAGAATGCAATAAGGATATTAAGAAGTAAATAATAAGATACTAAAGTGAAAGTGAGGGGAATCTAGTAACCTCCCTGACAACACAACACATAATAATAATGATATCATAAATAAAATACTGACTTACTTTTTCCTTCTTACCTACCCTATTAATACTTCTATATAACTTATTTAACTAATTGCTGCAACAATCTCCTCCCATTCCCTTAATAAAATAAAATTGCCTTATTATCCAGTGAGCCTGCCTACTGCATTGCTGACCTGTCATACTCCTCTACTATCTCTATACCTGGAAAATTCTGCAGATACTCCTAATAGTAGATGATATGATTCAGATAGTATTTTCTCATTACTCTATTCTCATAGAATTCTCTGATGTATATTGCTTTTCTATTTGCTGATACTCAGAACACCAGTTTAGATTCTTTCTACTAGAGCCTGAGTTTCATCTCTATCTACTTATTACTCATATGATTTCTGACTAGCACTAAATCCCCCTCTTAAAGACCTTTATTATGAGGGTTCTCTGGCTGGTGACCCCTATTAATCTCTGATTGCTGATGCTCAGCTGTGATATCCCTAGCTAACTCTCTTTTCTCTGCTAGGCTTTTAATTTGCAATCCTGCTTTCTCTAGTGTAATTTGATTGAGAATATCCTCCACCTCTGACATTATAACTAGGGAGACATGTTGCCATCCTCCTTAATATGCTCTTGGGAGGTAGCTAAATATAAGTGCAGCAGGTTGATATCCATGAAGTCTAAGTAGCCTTATATTAATTGCCAGTGAGGCCTTCCTGGCATCTCATGCCCACTTTGTTAGTCACCTGTATTATATAATACTTCTGATGATATAGGCCTTGACCAGTTGGACAGATCACTCATTTAACCCAATTAATGCTGGATGAAAAATAGGGGTAGAGATATACTTAACCTCTTTTATTTTGAGTAGAGCTGTGATTTGACTACCTATAAAATGTGTTCTATTATCTGTATAGAGTGTAGTTGGCCATCCAAAGATAGGAGTAATTCTTTGCAAGAAATTAATAACTGCCTCCTGCATTGCATCCACATATGGGCTTGTCCATATGAATTATATGAAGTAGTTAATAACTACTAATACATATTAGCACCCATCCTCTACTACTAATTGTATAAGTCCCAGGAAATTCATGCTCATAAGGTTTATAGGTTTAAATAATTAAATTCAACCTACTTTCCTTCTTCTTGACTTTTAGCTGATAAACTGACAGGTTCTATAAGTATTATAATAGACATTCACATCTCTTGTTCTGATCAGCTAGTAGGCCTCTCCCATCAGCCTACTTAATGTTAATGCTGATCCATAATAACTCATTCTATTATAAAATGCTTTGAGTATGTTGTTGACCTTCTCCTTAATCACATAAGATGCTCACTGTTTATTTACTTTCATATATAATAGGAGTTCTCTTGCCATGTCTATTATTATGTACTTGGTTGCCTTCCTGATTGAGACCCTTCTGATATGCTGAGGCACCTCTATGAGAAAGTCACTATCTAATACTATCATTATGTGTTTATAGAAATGAGAGTATCTATACTTGAGATACTTAAGGCTGATATCTAATAGCTCTGTAATTATCATTACTAAGTTCATTCTATCCTCTGTGATATGTTCCATTATATAGCTAGTGATTCTACTTAGGCTATCTACTATTCCCATTATCTGGTCTATATTCAGTTGGTGGTGGATCAGGTAATTGTATTTCCTCAACCTCACTATTTAGTTAATGATGTGCATGTTATTTATATTCTTAATGAGTGCTACTTGCAATGCATTATTATCTGTGTAGAGGTAAATTTTATGTGCTAAGCTAACTATTAGTTATCTCACCTCTATTAAGGCCCTCATCATTGTTAGTACCTTCAAGTTATTACTATGATAGTGTGTCTCAGCATTTGTGAGCTTAAATGAAATTCACTGTATTATTTGTATTCTATTATAGTTGAATGACACTAATTCCTCCTCTAGCTGACTTACTTTTATTTGGAACAGCACTCCTCCCAGCCCCATCTTTGATGTGTCTGTTGCTAGGTGATAGGCCAGGCTGAGGTCAGCTGGGCTACATATATTATTAATGATGGCATTCTTAATGTACTTGAATTCTCTCTGCTGATTAGCACCTCACTATCAATCCTTCTCTACCTAAACCCTTCTAATTGATGGGGCCTTCACCTATAGTTGTCTAGACTACTAGGATAGATCCTCATCACATTTTTCTATGTTAAGCTTCTTTTTTGATTTTAATAGTAGTACCTCCTCCTGCTTGAGATATGCTAACTTGAGGATCATAACTCAGTCAGCTCTACCTGGTATAAAGTTCTGTAAAAATAGTGTAAGCTATAGGAACTCATCAAGCTTTTTCCTGCAAGTTAGGACTGACTAATCCTGCAAAATTTATCTATACTTTGATGCTAATTGAATTCCTCCTGCTCTGCCAGAGAATCTTAAGATATCAATTGTCAGCATGAAGACCTGCATTTTTAATAGATTCAAACAGACTGGGCTAAATACTATCTGGGGAAAATAGTGCTCATACAGAAACCCTAGCATACTATTAAACCTAGTTACTGCTGCACTATAATCATTCATGAAGAGAGTAAACACTGCATCCCCTTGATCTCCTATTATTATTAGCCATGCTTCTACTTTCTCATTCTTAGGGATAGGGCTGAATATCATATCTATAAACTGTGAGTATGTATGAGGTGTGCTTGTTAATCCCTATCCTATATGAGTATAGATATACTGCCCCACTGGCAACATAATTCCTACTTTATACTTATTACTCACCCTGATAGGAATTGCCCAATACCCATTAGATGCATCTGTTGCTGAGTAGATCATAAATTTTGATTTAAACAATATATTCATTATAATGTTAATCCTATGCATTGGGTAGACTGACTTCCTTATACTAGTATTAAGTAGTCTGAAATTGTTGATGATTCTTAGGTCTACTGACCCTTTCTTCTTTGATGGGAATCTAGTTATTACTCCTCAGTCACTGGCTATCTGAATAAGTATGCCTGCCTCCTCCAGCTTGAAGAATATCTGGGCTGTAAATTCCCTCTTCCTTACTATGTACTGTGGGGTAGGTCACTTTACTAGCCTCATAGTATAGGTTAAGTTTATTAAATGCTCCACTAAATCTATAGCCTTTATTTGTAATAGTTTAATAATAAAGTAGTCCCTCTAGGTGTATAACATCCTCTTCACCAGTAATTTTCTTTCCTCTATGTCCACCATATCTTCTATTATAATGCCTGAGTTCTTAAATCATGCTTTAATCACATCCTGCTTCTCCACTGACATCACTCTCCTTTGAGGCCTCCTCTTTGTTGGAAACCTTCCCCTAACTTCTAAACTAAATAATAAATAGTTAACTTCTGCTCACCAATTTATTTCTACCTCCACTAATTTATCCTCTACATGCATGATTATTTTCCTTCCTCCTGCAGTCTTCCCAGCCATCTACTCTACCACTATGTGCTTCATTAATGACCTGTGGTCAGCCAAGTTGCAGCCCCTACTATGCCAAACTGCTGTTTTCTTTACTCTTGAAATTTGTATGGGATTAGTAATAGATTCTAAACAAAAGAGGTATAATTACTGAATATCAACTTGATGCATTCAACTAGGTTGCTGCCCTTCTAACCCCCTCTGAGCTGTTAGAGCCAGGCAACTCAGAGGCAGTTATTTTCTGACTCCTCATTAAAGTCCTCTTCATTCACAATGTGCTGTAAGGCTACATTTACATTCTCTCAGTTGCTATTTTTGACCTTGTCCTCTTTCATGAATAGCTGTTCTATTAGCATATTTTTGATCATTTGAATAGATACTATTAAACCTTTAGCCTGCTTCCTCAACCCATTATGCCTTCTTAATTGAATCTTACTCATACTGTAATCAGCAACTCACTGTACTCTCCTCATCCAGTTTACCCCCAATAGCATGTTGTATGAGGTGACATCCAGTATGTAGGCCTTGATTGTAGCTTAGATACTCATGAAATTAACTGGAATCAATATTGCTTGATTCAGTGTTGCTATATTACTATTTACCAGACTGACCAACCATGGTTTCACTGAATGAATAGATCAAGCTGGGAACTACTAAATGACCTAATGAGTAATTATCTTCACTAATGATTCTTCATTGATGAGGGTTTATTCCACTTTAACCTCCCTAATTCATATTATGATAAATAGTGCCTTACTATTCTTATTATCTAGTAGAGCTTCAGCTATCATAACTAGAGAGACTAACTACTCCTTTAACATTATTGTATTGGTCACTGTCACCTTTATATTTGCTTCTCCCAATGTTTGCCTATATCTAGGGGCTGCACTTTGCAGATATCATGCAAACTCTCTTTAAATAGTTTCTAATTTATCTAACAGCTGAGCTAAAGGTACAGTCACCTCCAGTCCCATTAAATCCTGTATGTCAAATTGAATATTATCACCCTCTGTGAAGGCCCAAATTGGCAGTGGAATGTGGAGAGGTTAGTAGTTAATCTCCACTTTACCCTCTGACTTTACTGTTTGCTCCTTACTAATGACTACTGATTGAGCTGAGGGGTTAGCCTCCTCCACCTCTATAGGTTCTGATTTTATTAGGAGTATTTCCTCAGAAGATCATCTCATCTCTTTAGAGTTACTTACTTCTTCTTTCTTATCTACTCAGTAGATTGCTTTCATCTTGCCCTTCATTACTATAGTCTTACTGATCCTACTTCTTATAGTTTCCTGTAGCTAGGCTCTCTACTTCATGATCTTAGGAGGCTGAGATGCTGCTCCTGCTAAGTCCACTGACAGAGTATATATAATGTGCAAGATGTCCTCTTATTAATCATATTCCTTCAATACTGAATGGGCTGGTACAGCTAACACTCTCTGCAAAATCTGGGTTAGCTGAATGAGCTATTAGAGTTTACTGAGACAATTTAATGCATAATGGCCTATCTGCTGATAGGTGAAACAAGTAATCAGGTAAGAGGTCCTTGAGGCACCCCTAGGCTAAGTTGCTGATGGGGCTTGAGCTGAACCTACTACTTCCTTCATTAGCACTAAGTTATTATTCCTCTAGTCTGCCAACTACTTATTAATTACCATTATTTGTCTTATTAATTTAGAAAATGTTTCCAAGGTTCTCTTCATTAAATCCTTGTTTGACACTGGTTGAGGGGTGACTAAATTAGAGGGTTCCACTTGTCTAATTCTACTTTTAATAAGCTGCCTGTCATTCATGTAGATCTACCTGATGACCTTCTTGACATTATGGAAGGTATAGTCTCTCTAACATTCAGTTCTCACTAAATTCCTCTGGTTCTTATTCCACAACCCTTGAATTAATAAGTAGCTCAAATTAACTGTTTCTGTGTCTATCAAACTAGCTACTATCTCTACCCTGCTAATGTAGTTCTCAACCCCCTCTTCCTTATTCTGACTCAGGCTGGTAGCCTACTTCATAGCTAACACCTTGTGGGTGTTCAGATCTACTTGCTTCATCTCATAGTATCCCAGAAATTTCATCTTGAGGAGGTTCTAGTTCTCTTTGGTTTCTGCAGATTGATTGTCATACTAGGTCCTGGCTTCCTTCCCTAAATGTTGTTGGAAAGTCCAGACTTTCATCTACTTAATCTTTTCCTTCTCTAAAGCTTCTTACTAATCCTCAACATCATCTTCTACATCCTTAATATACTCCTTTGAGTTCTCTATCCTGTCATTACTTCTCTTAAAAGACTGGATTTGAATCTCCTTGCCAGCTATAATTGGTTCTGATTCTGTTAGTGGGGTAATTGGAGGGGTAGACTCTATTAGAGTAGACTCTATTTCTTAGGCTGACTTGTCTAACTCTAGGTCTACTTTTATTCTGCTTTGCTTGCTATCTCCTCCTGACACTTGAGATAGAATTAGTTAGCTATCTATCACTAATGGTCTTAACATAGATCATTATACTGTAGAATGAGGAGGCTGTCTTCTGCTTGTTATTTATCTAGCTACCTCTCTCCCTTCTTGTATCCTTCTTATTTAATTATTCAAATAGTAGAATAAAGCCTTCCTGTAGGGACATCAAGATGAAATGGCTGCACACTAATCACTCTCTAAGTTAGCTAACTAGGCTATAATATAATAGATAATGAAGAACACAAAAAGGAAATCTCTGATCTCAAAAACTATCTGTATCATAAATACTCTAAGAACTATTAAAAAGCTAGGAAATCTGCCTCTTATAAGAGGGCAGGTCAGCTACCTAATTAATGAGGAAGAAAAGCATCTGTGATAGTTAGTGACTATATTATTAGTTGATAGTTAGCAACTATGTGACACTTCTCTCACAGTACTCTGTACTGGATACATAACTGCAATTATCATGTGGGAGTTACATGAAGTCACATGAGTACTCTGTACCAGTAAAATGTGATCTTATCCTAGCTAGCTGTAGCCTAGCTCCATGCTACTATATGATCTTAGCTTGGTTCTACTCCAGGATAGATTTGTAACTGTTATTAAAGAATGATGGATGCAATTCTGATTAAGAGCTTCATTCTGGTAGAAAAAGAAAAGCTATGCTACCTGTGGAAGATAAATAAACAAATAGCTATACTAGAGTAAGTTGGGAAGCTGTGATGTTGAATAGTAAGCCCTGATAAAATAGTAAGAATAATAGATGTCAGCTCTCTGTACTAAGTACAGCACATTAATGGCTACTGTGTTGATTATAGGCCACCCTAGTCCTGAAGTAGCTTAGTGTATAGAGAGATCACATGTTAGATAGATTCTCACCTCTAAGATTAATATAAGAGTCTTCAACCTTTTTACAAGCTGAGCCTCAGAGCTTTTCCCTTCAAAGTCTCTGACATGTCTGGCATTATAGACTACATAGCTATAGAGCACAATGAGATGTTAAAGCACTGAGTAGATAAATGTTTTTATAATTCTAATCTCTAACCTGATTTAAAGATAAATTTCCAAGTAAATAAATGATTTCCTAATATACTAAGCTTATATTATCTTCAGCCAGGTTGAATATATAGGACTAATTGGAATAATCTTTATCTATTTATGATGCACCTATCTAGCTATACTGGCAGCTACACCTAATGCTGCTATGATGTTGTGATTCAGATACATCAGATAGTGGAAGAATATAGAGTTAATGTGGCTGCACATGACACAAGCCTTCTATGTATATCATCTTGTAAAGATATAGGGGCTAGTGAATAGCTTCACTACTAATCTATCTCTATGTTTAATATTACCACTTCCTTGCTACTATGTGTTTATATTCCCTCACATCATTCTATAATCTCTACACTATATACTGTATGGGCAACCCTCTTTGTGCTACAATTAGGGGGGAAGGTGGAGACAGCAGATGGATTTATAGAATTGATTGTGCCCATTAAGATATTGAAATGAACACATATTACCCTCAAAGGATAATATCATATTATATGGAAATGGAACAGTCAGTAGAGACTCCTGAGATATTAGTATAGTACCTCATCAAAAGTATTCACATCCCCCTGTAATACTGATGCACTTTGAAGTCTTTTCTCTACATCCCATAGCTATTTAGTTTTATAAGGAGTGCCTGATTCTGTTGCTGAAAGTCTTCTATAGCCTTACTATACTATCTAAATCTATATTCTTTTCCATCAAAAAACAATCAAATTTCCTGGTTTTTTTCTCCCTTCTCTCTCTTTAATTATGGAAACATGGGAAAATTTTGAGCAGAATGTACTATCATGTGATCTCATGTGCATCCCATTAAAAATCTTGGGGGAGTTAGGGGGGGTTAGGGGGCATGGAGTAGGGATAGTAGGGGCAATAGGGGTAGGCAGGGTAGGTGGGGTGAGTGGGGGTGGTAGGGGAGGTAGGGGTGATAGGGGTAGTAGGGATGGTAGGAGTAATAGGGGTGATAAGGGTAATAAAGATAGTAGAGGTGAGTAAGGGTGGTAGAGGTGAGCAGGATAGTAGGGATGATAGAGGCAGTTGAAGAAAGATGGGAGGAAGGGCAGTGCAAGCCAGAAGTAAGCAAAGTAAGTATTATATAACTTATATTCATCAGGTTTTTACTTATTGCATCACATAAGGCAGCCACTTTTCATAAAAATAGATAAAATGGCAGTTAGGAGGGGGACATTAATAGACCTACATTTAAGCTACTGAGGTCACACAGTGCAGGTTGGCTGCTCCCAGTTTAGTAAGGCTACATTTTCTGTACATACTGGACCTCTGAGAGGCCCCTCCCCTTCACTGCCTGACCTTTACTGTGTGGTGCTGTGGTTTTCATGGGAGAAGGCAGTAGTAACAGAACATCATTATAGAAGGTAGTATGGATTTTTAGTGCTACTATTTGAATATTACTGCTATCTTGATGTTAAGCCAGAGGATATTATTAAACATTAACTAGATAAAATATATAAATGAAAAGCCCTGAAAAGCATACTATAAAGAGAGACAGAAAGAATACAACAAAAATATACTAAGAATTTATTGTGCTGTTTTACACCCTACAATCAGAAGAGAAAACCCCTTTACAGGTATTAGAATAGGAAAATGTGCCTGGTCAGCTTAATAATTCATTTCTTTACACATTGAATTTATAATAGAATTAAGATGGTGATCATTCAGATGAATTTTAGTATAACTAGAAGGTATACATCTGTCATTCCTAGTTAGGGTTAATACTGGTTAGTACTATTACATGGCTGCATGTAACTTGAGGAGCTTAGTTTCTCACCTCATGTACTTAACTTTCAGATTTCATACTCTATTTTTAATATTAATAGGGGTCTGATTCATCAGTAGTGGCCTATCCATTCTTTCATCCTTCTACTTAATTTGAACCCAGTCTCTCCCATGTCTGTTAAAAAGTATTTTCAAGTGTGCTGTCTCCTCATCTAACTATAGGTATTATAAGTGCTGATGTAGGATAACCCCAGCTAACTTTTTTCTCTTTTGCCTCTCAAGTAGCTTATTCAAGTGGGCTTGCTTGTTAGCCTGAATGTGTATTTACTCAGTCAGGTAGATTATCTCTATAATAGTTTTATTATCTGATGTAGTGGGCTCTGACTGTGAATTAGCCTCTAAATCAGACTTTAATGAAGAACTTAGCTCATCTCCCTCTGCATGGCTAGATGACCTCCTTGAGTCCATGGCATCTACTGGTATCTCTGAGACTAATAACTGATGATTTGTTTGAGAATGCTGGCTTTGAGAGTGTTGTCTGGAGCCTAGCATGCTATAAATTGATGGTAGAGGTATTTAAAAAGACTAGCTTAGAGAGAGTTGCCTGGAGCCCAGCATGTTGCTGATTGATGACTAATGATTTATTTAAGAATGCTGGCTTTGAGGGTGTTATCTAAAGTCTAATATACTATGAATTGATAATAGAGGTATTTGAGAAGATTAGCTTAGAGAGGGTTGCCTGGAGCCCAGCATGTTGCTGATTGATAGCTGATGATTTGTTTGAAAATACTGACTTTAAGAGTGTTGGCTGGAGTTAGAATGCTACCTTTAAGAGTGTTAGATGAAACCTAGTATGCTCCTATAGCTGTGTCTTTATAGTATCTCTAGGATTGATGACTGACAATTTGTTTGAGAATGCTAACTTTGAGAGTGTTGGGTGAAACCCAGCATGCTTCTATAACTATGCCTTTATAGTATCTCTGGGATTGATGACTGATGATTTGTTTGAGAATGCTAACTTTAAGAGTATTAGCTGAGGCCTGAGATGCTACTATAACTGTGATATACTTATATCTCTAGGATTAATGACTGACAATTTGTTTGAGAATGCTGGCTTTGAGGGTGTTGACTAGGGCCTGAGATGCTACTATAGCTGTGACTTACTTGTGTCTCTGAAATTAATGGCAGATAAGGTGTTTGAGGAGACTGACTTAGAGAGTATTACCTAGAGTCTAGAATGCTTCTATAGCTGTGCCTTGTATTAATTACTGAGTCTGTAGGTATGTTTATTATATAGAGCTGATGTCACTAATTAGTGAGAGCTGCAACCTTTAGATGTGACTTACATGAAGACCAGATATATTCATTATTATTAGAGTCTGAAATTAAGATTAGTAAATTAGATATGACTTTCTTGGCCTTATTCTGATGCACATTTTGAATCATAACTTCTATGAATGAAAAAATGGGCTTTTTCTGTGTCAATGGTATGCTAGGGTTCTGAGGTGGAGGTAGCTATACTATAGAGTCATTCATGTCAGGAAAATTATGATTTTAGAAATGATGACACCTGAGGCTGATCTATCACTTACAAGTATTTTCCTAGGCCTGGGATCCAGAAAGAGCTCTAATAGTCTTAAATTCATTACTAATCATCTACTTCCTTTCATTAATCTCATGGTTGATATTTTCCTGATCTTAACTTATTTGAGGTGATGAGCTATTTAATAAATCTCTCAGGATTTGATGCTACTTTTTGCCAATAGATAATGTTATTATAATGGTGAATCTCTACTTAGCTTTCAGAAAAGCAAGGAGAAATGTCAGTCTGAATGAAAAAAATGTGTGTATGAAATAAAACTATTTAATGTAAGAAATAAATCTTCAGGTGGTAGTTGGAAATTATAGTTCATAATATAAAGAGATAGTAAAAGAAGAGGTGTAGAAACTCTAAACCTATAATAGCACAGCAGCACCTAATAATAATTGAATATTAAATAATTGAAATAAGACCACTAATTGTGGAAATTTACTGATAGAGGCTAGACAAGTGGTAGAGAGAGGTTAGAATGAGATCACTAAAATATACATTATATTATTTAAGTTGAATATGAGAGATGGGCTGGCCAACATCTAACTTACTTATAGTTTTTATTTTATAGGAGACCATGTAGGAGAAGGTATGCCTACTAGAACTAGATCTCAGGAAATTGAATCCTTAGTTGCTCCCCCTTTAAGATGCCTAAGGTTATTATACCTTAATATGTATAGACTGCCTGTTCTGATTCTGAGAGGAGGAAGTGAGTAGACTATCCCATCCTGCTGCTAAACTTTATGATTGAGGAGTAAGATAAGTCAATATGACTCTATAAGAAATGAGATTGCCAAAACACACATCACATAGGAGATAGGCTAGCTAGTGTGGGGGCACTGAGAATAGTATCATTTTAAAAACCAACTGAGCCAAAAAGGTTCAATCCTTACTGCTTGTGCCTTCACTTATTTCACCTGGATAGAGTAGTGGATGCATAGTAGAGGCCAGTAGTGCTCTTAAGTTACATATTTCTAAGCAACTAATATAGAATGGGAATTGCTGGCTGATTTTTTTTGTGCTAGCTAATAGTAGTGTTTAGTATTCTGGGTTAGGGTTGACCCTAGTCTTCTAGTGGTAGTTCTTAGATACTATTATGGATATAAAAATAATAATTTAAAACTTCTTTTTCCACATCAGAAGCTATGTTGCCAAGGTTATGGCCAGAGTAGGCATGTTAAGTAGATACTATCCTAACTAGGGACCCAACTAGGTTCATAACTATTGAAATTTAACTGGGCTAAAAAGAAAGAATCAATTCTTATAGGCCAGTAATCTCAAGGTTTTGTATATAGAGTATTAACCACAAAATAATCATCACATCCTTCTTGAAGTTCTTGTTGAGTCAGGAGTACCTAAGTACTCTATAATTTGAATGGAGATAGATTAATTAATGTGAGAGCTCTAAGAATAGAATCATTCTAAAAACACTTATTACATCCTCCTTGTTGAATATGAGTTCTTATGGAATATAGGAGATGGGCCAGATGTAGTTGTAGTATCAGTCTGTCAGGGCATAATACAGATAGTAATTATATGCTTAAAAAGCTATAATTGTTTTTCTATGACTAATATTTATTTATTCCTCAAGTTGACTAAGGTAGTGATCATCAGTCTATTAGCAATATGCTGTGCTTCTTTTGGTAAGGGGGAGGACCCAAAGAAAATTATTATTCATTTTTCAAATTTTAGCATGTTCAATTTGGGTCTAATAGCTAGGGTAGCTATTTTCATCCCTTATATATATAACAGGCTTATCTATGAAGTACCTTTACATCATTCATTTTGATGAAGAAAATAAGCCAAGGTTGTTTTTCCTTTAATACTAAAGAGTATGCTTGTCCCTTCTAGGTCAATAATGAGGCAATTTTTTGAGATTATATACTAATAATGATACAACACAATATAGTACCTCAAATTAACCACCTCAAGCTTACTAGACATCAAGCTACTACTAAAAGATGTGCTAGTTCTACTTCAGTTCTCCATCAAGCAGTTTGCTTGCCAAAAATCATTCTCATCAAGGATGAACTGACTTCCTCTCTATCTTAATATATTAACTTTTCAATAATCATTACCCTTAAGAATGAGCCTGCCACCTCCCTTTAATCTTCTATTTTAGATGAAATTCCTTGAACTTTCTCTACAGCACAAATCAACCACCTCCAGCTTGCTAGACATCAAGCTACTACTGAAAGATATGCCAGTCCTGCTCCAATTCTCCATTAAGTAGTCTGCTTGCCAAAAATCATCCTTATTAAGGATGAACTGGCTCTCTCTCTATCTCAATATGTTAACTCTCTAATAATCATCACCCTTAAGGATGAGCCTGCCACTCTCCTCTGATCTTCTATTATTGAACTCTCTGAGACTCTCTCTCTACCTTGACATGTTAACTCTCTAATAATCATTATTTTTAAGGATGAGCCTGCCATCCCCCTCTAATCTTCTATTTCAGATGAAATTTCTTGAACTCTCTCTACAGCACAAATCAACTACCTCTAGCTTACTAGATATTAAGCTACTGCTGAAAGATGTGTCAGTCTTACTCCAGTTCTCTATCAAGTAGTCTGCTTGCTAAAAATCATCCTCATTAAAGATGAACTGGCTCTCTCTTCATCTTAATGTATTAACTCTCTAACAATCATCACCCTTGAGGATGAGCCTGTCACCCCTCTCCAATCTTCTATTATTAAACTCTCTGAGACTCCCTCTCTGCCTTGACATGTTAACTCTCTAATAATTATTACCCTTAAGGATGAGCCTGCTACCCCCCTCCAATCTTCTATTTCAAATGGAATTCTTTGAACTTTCTCTACAGTACAAATCAACTACCTTCAGCTTGCTAGATATCAAGCTACTACTGAAAGATGTGCTAATTCTACTCTAATTCTCTATTAAGTAGTTTGCTTGCTAAAAATCATCCTCATTAAGAATGAACTGGCTCCCTCTCTACTCTAATATATTAACTCTCCAACAATCATTATCATTGAGGATGAGCCTGCTACTCCCCTCTAATCTTCTATTAAGGTTAAACTCTCTCAGACTCCCTCTCTATCTTGACATGTTAACTCTCTAATAATTATTATTATTGAGGATGAGCCTGTTACCTCTCTCTGATCTTCTATTATTGAACTCTCTCAGACTCTCTCTCTGCCTTGACATATTAACTCTTCAATAATCATTACCCTTGAGGATGAGGCTGCTACTCTCTCATCTCCAGAAATTCACTCCTCATCAACTATTAACACTGAGGATGAACCCACTCTGGCCACATCAGCTTCTATTATATTTAGCACCTCTGAAATTACTTCTTTAACCTTTCAGTTTATCTTTAACCTTTCAGTTTACCTTTATACTTAAGAGTATGTGCACCTCTTCCCTTCCCTCTTATAATTATGGAAAAATGAATTCTAGGATTATAAGAAGATAGAAATTGACAATTATACATACTAATAGGGATGTCATATAGTGTATTAATTTGATAGGAATGAAGTTACTGAACATGCAGCCAAGGCTAAGACACATAGTGTTACAGTGCCTCATTGAAAGTATTCACACCCCCCTGCAATTTACACTAAAATCCAGCTCTTTTGATAGTTTTCAAAACCAAATATCTCAATAAATTTATATAGAAGTATATTATTTTAAATGTAGAAGATTTGAGATTAAGATACAATCTAATATAAAGAGAAAATGGAAAAAGAAAAGCACATCTAAGCTTCAGAATCAAGACTACACAATTCAATGCTCTGATTTAATATGGTGTAGCATATCTTCATGATGCATGTTATAGTAAGATGCTTTCTTCTCTGATAAATGTGCCTGAAGATGATTAAGAAAAGTATGCATTACCTGCTGAAAATATTTGTTCTATAATGTATCTACTGTAATTCTTTTTAAAAACTTAATCCAACTATCTAGTACAACAGTAATAATTCCTCCTTCAAACTTATTATGGAGAAAATACAGGATAGTTTTTATGTATTGACTAAAATCATCAAGTATTATATGGTAGGTTCAGTCTAGGCTTGAGAGATGTATACTAACACTCTGGGCCATAACATTTAGATCCTCAAGGGATTCAAAATTTATGCCAACTAATAATCCAAATTGAGTGATAAAAGTTGCATGTAGCCAACCAGGAGGGATATATATAACTTTAGTTGAATCAATATGAGTAATATATCTACCCATAAGTTGATTTGAGATTTTGGTGAGATAGCCAGATTTACCTGAAAACTGTATAAAAACCTTAAGATTTTTATCTATTAGGAGATACAAAAGCCATATATGCTCAGAGTTACCAATAGATTGGAATAAACCATGCTAATTCTGATCTGTTTTCAATTAGCTAATATTCAAAAAATAATGGAGAGAGTCTACACAAATTAATATAGATATTAATAAAGCTGCCTGAAGGTGCAAAATTTGCTAATACATGAATTCTGTCATCTTATACAATCTGAAGCTAATCTCTTAGAGCCTGACTAGATCATAAGTGACAAAATTCTTTTGGAAGAGAAATGTTGATTAAAAATGATTTGGGTGAAACATCAGATTTATAAAGAGGTATATCAGCCTAATAAAAGACATTACTGATATTTATATTCTTATTCTTACTCTAAATGCTCTCACCACTCTAAAAAACATATTCAACAGGTAGATCTCTCATATATAGATACACAACATTAAATATCTTCTGTGAAGAGAATTATTCATTCTAGACCTCAGATGGAGAGAGTAAAGCTGGTGTGTCCCATGATAGCTCTAGCTCATCAGGAATAAATAGTGTGAGGTTATTAAGTCTGTAGTTGGGAAATTTTTGTTCCTTTTGAAGGCCAGAGATCTCACTAATAAGAGTAGATAGCTCTAATAAGGATGTATTACTATCTGTAGCTCACATTGTATTAGTTAAATGTAGAGAAAGAATAGTAAAAGAGAGAAAATACTAGGTAATTACTAGATTTAATATCAGGTGTTTTGAGTACAGGTTTACTTACTTTATAGTAGCATACTTTAATATAGTAATTAATATTTATTGCATCTTTGAACATTCTGCATACTAGACAACATTTTCTATTACCTTTAAAATATTCATGGTCTTAGGGGACCATTCAGTTGTAAATTAGATAAATAATAGCTTTTAATCTGTCTTGATACTACTTCTTTATATAATAATAATATTTCTTTGATGAAATCTATTTCCCACAAAGAGAGCATTTCTTTATTGAGAGGCTCATTGTGAGATGGCTGAGTATGGGAAATAATGAGAGAGATAATAAGAAATACAATGAGAGAGATAATAAGAGAGATAATAAGAGAGATAATAAGGGAGATAATGAGAAAGATGATGAGAGAGACAACAAGGAACATAATGAGAGAGATAATAAGAGAAATGATGAGGAAGATGATAAGGAAGATGACAAGAGAGATAATAAGAAATATAATGAGAAAGATGATAAGAAAGATGATGAGAAAGATGATAAGAGAAACAACAAGAGAGATGATAAGGAAGATAATAAGAGAGACAATAAGAGAGATAATGAGAGAGATAACAAGGGAGATGATAAGAGAGACAATAAGAGAGACAACAAGGAAAATAACAAGGAAAATAATGAGGGAAATGATGAGGAAAATGATAAGAAAAATAACAAGAAAGATGATAAGAGAGACAATGAGAGAGATAATAAGGAAGATAATGTAAGAGATAATAAGAAAGATAATAAGGAAGATGACAAGGAAAATAATAAGAAAGATGACAAGAAAAATAATGAGAGAGATGATAAGAAAAATGATGAGGAAAATGATAAGGGAAATAATATGAGAGATAATAAGAGATATAATAAGAAAGATGATGAGGAAGATAATGAGGGATATAATAAGAAAGATAATAAGAAAGATAATGAGAGAGATGATGAGGGAGATAATGAGAGAAATAATATATGAGATGATGTAGAAGATAATAAGGAAGACAACAAGAAAAATAACAAGGAAAATAATGAGGGAAATAACAAGGGAAATAATGTGGAAAATGATGTGGAAAATAATGAGAGAATCAACAAGAGAAATAATGAGGAAAATAATGAGGGAATCAATGAGAAAGATAATAAGAGAAATAATAAGAGAAATAATAAGGAAAATGATGAGGAAAATGATGAGGAAAATGATAAGGAAAATAATAAAAGAATTAATGAGAGAAATAATAAGGAAAATAATAAGGAAATTAATGAGGAAAATAATAAGGAAAATGATGAGAAAAATGATGAGGAAAATGATAAGGAAAATAATGAGAGAATTAATAAAGAAATTAATAAGGAAATCAATGAGGAAAATAATGAGGAAAATAATGAGGAAAATAATGAGAAAATTAATAAGAGAATTAATAAGAAAATTAATGAGAGAATTAATAAGAGAAATGACAAGGAAAATAACAAGGGAAATAATGAGAGAGATGGAGCTTGCACTACAAGGCTTATAAATTCTACTTTATATAGAATGATGTATATTAATTGAAGGTAGACACTGATGTGGCCTACCTAATAACCTATAAATATATACTAAGTATAGAATTCCTATCTTTCCCAATTAAGCTAGCATAACCTACAAATATGTACTGGATACAGAATTCCTACTGTTTCCAATTGAGCTAGCACAACCTGATGAGAGAGATGATGAGGGAAATGATGAGAGAAACAACAAGGAAAATAATAAGAAAAATGATGAGGAAAATGATAAGAAAAATGATGAGAAAAATGATAAGGAAAATAATAAAAGAAATGATGAGGAAAATAATGAGGAAGATGAGACTTACACTGCAAGGCTCATAAATTCATAGTCATGTGACTCATATTTTTGCTCACTTAGATTGGTGTGAGAAGGTTGAAGAGACTCTGATTGCTATATTAAAACATGAGAATTTATCTACTGTATAATTATATAATTATACTAAGCCTAATTAAGCAACCAGAGGTCTATAACTACTAACAGTTGATTAACTGTGTGCCTATTTTAATGATAGTTAAGCTTCTGTATTAACAGATTATAGCCCTCTTCTTTATATTTTAAATTGCTAAGCCAGTTATTTCAACATGCTATATTTATTTCAAAGATTATCTAGCTTCCTGGTGAGGACCTGATCAACCAAAACTAAACACAATATTTACTAGGAGTTGAGAAGATAGTATTAAAATACTCAAGAATTATTCTTACTCTAAGAATTGATTCTTTTTAGTCAAGTTGAATTCTCATAGTTATGAGCCTGGGAAAATCCCTTATAGAGATTACTTCTACCTATAACATACCTACTCTCCATGATTTGAATCTGGACACTCTGGGAGAAATCTCATTTTCATGGGCCTTATGGTCAAAAATGCCATGGCCAAGCACTATTAAGAAGCCTAAGTGTCATCATAACTTACTACTGGTCAGACATCTATGTTAAGTGCTTAATCTTTCACACATGAGTTTACCACCTCTAGTACTAGAAACTACCTCTCATGATCAACAATTTCTCAGGGGATAAAACATACTTAGAATCATTCTTTTCTCAAGAATTAATCCTTTTTGGTCTAGTTGGATTCTCACACTGGTGGCCCTCTAATGGCTCTTCCCCAGTGATCTCTATTATAACTCTATAGTGATTCCCCTATAATGCCTACAGCCTCCTTCCCCTCTATAATTTCTCTGTACAGTGCTTCTCCTATAATGCCTGTAGCTTCCCCCTCTATGATTTCCCCCCCTACAGTGGCAGAGGGGCTGAGGGCATCATAAGAGAAGCACTGTAAATAGAAGAATCATATACATGGGGGAGAAGAGCTGCTGCAGGCATCATAGAGAGGTACTGTAGGGGAGGAATTATAGAGTTAGAGCTGACTGCAGACATCATAGAGGAAGCACTATATAGAGAGAGATTATAGGTAAGAAGAGAGAAATTATAGATACATTGAAATATTAATCATTTTATATGTAAAGTTGTGTACAGGCTATACCTTTTTCAAAATAATCATTTCTTGGGCCAGGTGCATTTAGCTAAAGTATGGGGTGTATTTATCACACCCTAAAAATAGAAAAATATGAGGAAAAAGAAAAGGAAATGTAACCATAGGAGGAAGCACTGGGAAACTATAGTGAAACTCATAGTGTTGAGACAGTCTGTTAGTGCTGTATTCTCATAAGGCCCTTAAGCTTAATTATATTAGCTATACTGAGTAAGCCATTTAATGGTGGAGATTAGCTTAGCCAATGCAAGTAAACTAGCCTAGTTACTCTAAAATAGCTCCTGAGTGTGCATCCTTTTTCTGGCCCTAATAAAAAGGCTTGTTGAATAACTACTTCCACACAATGTCACTAATTGGTTGAATCTGGATGGTGAAAAAAGAACACTAAAGTTTACTAGTGCCCAGATGAGGAGAGAGGGAAGCATTGTTTACTTTTTAGTAGAAAATGTATAAACTTTTCTTCTCTCTTTAATAAAAAACAGAAGAACTGGTTTTCAAGCTCTATTCATATATTTAAATATTTCTCTGAAATGCCTGTGGATAATAGTGGTCATCACTCTAACATACAGTGCTGATGTGAATGACTATCTAAGTATCCATTAAAAAGAGAAGGGGATAGAGTGTGAAAGTGAGAGCAATGAAAATAAGATCAAGTAAGAAGAGAATAAGCATAAGAAAATATAACTCAGAATGAATCTAATCAGTTAACTTATAACTTTAAGCCTCTAAATGATTCTTTTCTACCATTAAACTTTTCTCAGTACTCAGATGCTATTAAGCTATCTGAAGGTCTACCTGATGCTTCTAGAGGTTTAGAGTATGATCTTGATATAATAGCAATTAATCAAAAGGAGGATCAAATAAGGCAACCATTTAAATAGAATGGTAGTCACTACCTTAACCTGCATTACTAATGTGGATGACCACCTAAGTATCCATTAAAAAGAGAAGAAGATAGAGTGTGAAAGTAAGAGCAGCAGAAATAAGATCAAGTAAGAAGAAAATAAGTACAAGAAAATATAACTCAGAATGAACTCAATCAGTTAACTTATAACTTTAAGCCTCTAGATGATTCTTTCCTGCTGTTAAACTCTTCCTAGTATTTAGATGCTATTAAGTCATCTGATTATTCTATCCCAGCTATTATCTATAATGATAATAATGGTGAGGTTTTTTTATCTACATTATTTTTAAGATTAGGCTAATCAGTATACTTTAGATCTAACAAGCTATGGCTTTGAGTCTTATAACCTCTTTATTGAGCTAACTAGAGATAATGATGAAGTAAGAGCACTATCTGATCAGAACTCTGAATATTCCTCTAACTTTAAGTTTGATGATGATCCTTCTTTATCTATAAATAATAATAATAATAGTAGTAAGTAATTTGTTATCTATATTATATTCTACAATGAGCTAAACAGTATGCTAGACTCTATAAACTATGGCTTGAAACCAGATTATTCTTCTATCAGGCTGAATAGGGAAGTAGCTATCTCCCAGACTGAGGTTCTGATCTCAGACTTTGCTGTTGCCACACCACCTCTAGAGCTATACTGTTTAGACTTATAATTACTTACTTAGGAGATAGTTAAGCAGCTTCAGGGTCATCATGATTACTCTAATCTAGCTGACTATATTACAACTTCTATACCAACCAACACAGTATCTCTAAGTGAGATGATGAGCTGAAATTGCCTAGATGTACTCACAGAAGAGGGTATTTCCTACTATCTAATCTCTTGGGAGATCATGCTTCCACCAGAAAAACAATAATAGCTATATAGTGGAAAGCTAGTTTCTACTGCTGCTACTACATCTTTCTCTACTGTAGCTACTATCTCCCCACTGAGTAGTAATAACTCTACAACTTGCTTTACATCACATTTAATATCATCAGAAGCTCTCTCATTGGACTCCACTCTTACTGTAGACTTGGATTATAATACTATCCTACTCTCTTAGTCACTACAAGCTATATTGGATATTGATAGTGCTAGAGAGTTTGCTTCAATCCTGACTGTGGCCAAGCAAAATTTTGAGTGGAGATCAGAATGGCCTTTAATTAGCAATCTTTAATCCTCTCTTTATCTTACTGCTATTCTAATCTCATACTTGAATCTAGAGACAAACTGGCCATGCCAGACCCATAAACTAGTACATCAGATTTCACACCTTCTACTTGGATAATTAGTTGGGTTTCTGCAGGTAGAGGTCTATATACTATTCCTAAAGCTCTTTAATCTACTTCTCAAGAATTATATTCTCTCAAAAGATTAATTTATATAATAAACTGATAAGATATTTCTTTCTGCTCTCCATGTCAGCTACCCCTCATCTACTCTTCAATAATTACTGTTTAGTACTGAGCAAATCCTTCTTAATACAATTATAGCTCAGGTTGAAAATTATGCTCAGACATAATATGAGCAGCCTTGAAAGTAAGACCTTCATTATACCCTGTAATACTCTAACTTACTTAAGCTTTGAGATGAAGTCAAAAGATTAATTGAAATAGTAGGGCTATTACATTTTAGAAATCCTCAACTTCTACTCACTGCAAAAAACCTCAAGCTCTTAATACAAGCTAAAATCTGGTTAGATGTGTGTTAATGCTTCATGAGCATGTAGGAGTATACTATTAACATATAGTATCTAGTAGAGGACTTCTATAACATTGCAAAAGAGACTGTATTGGAATGAAGTTACCTCTCTAATTAGCAGCTCTCCAACACATTACTTATACTTATATGGTGATAATGTTGCATGGATTACTTCTATAACTAGCTTGCTAATTCAGAAGCCTCAGTTGAAACCCAAGGCAGTAATATGTCATCCTCAGATTCTAGTTAGAAGATTATGGTTGAGGGGAGAGCATTCTCTAAATCTCAAAACTCTTCCCACCTTCAAGCCTGGAGGTCTGATTGGATTAGAGGCCAGAGAAATAATAATATAGCAGCTCTGGATTTAGACACTACAGCACAAGATGAATACAGTAATAGCAGTGAAGATAACTATAAGGATGAAGGGCTGACATTTAATTCTAAAGCTAAGTCTACTAGTTCTGAAGCTGAGTTTACTGGTTCTGAAGCTAAGTCTACTAGTAGCTCTAACTTACCTCTAAATAATAATCATAAGAGGGCTACCTGGAAGAAAAAGTTCTACTCACTATCATTTCTGTGAGATATAGGGTCTTTAACACTAGAGCTAGTTTACTACTCCCCACTTTACAGATGCAGGTTGCTCTACTACTAGCTATACAATATCTCTAAGGGTGTTCTTACTGTTAGAAAGAATTATACCTTTCATAATTAAAGCCTAAAGACTCTAGTATTAGACCCTGGGCTAGTTAAAGCCTAACAGCAAGTTGGAAAGGCTGCTAGTAATTTCCCCTCTACATTACTTTCTACTTACAGCCACACTAAGTAGTGGTGCTGTGCCTCCCTGACTGACTACTATAATTAATCTTTTGAGATCTGAGAGGAGTACTGAGTTATTAAGACTCTTCTAGCAGCAATCAACCAGAGCTTCCAGGAGGAAGGCTTGGCTGACAGACCTCTTATTATATTACCTATTATATCAACTTGCTCAGTACCATTCTTCTGTCACCCAACAAACAAAATTCTTGAATGACTGTGGTGGAATATCAATAAGCTTTATACTGGATTTAAGATGGTATACAGTCTGCAGCTATGAGTAATAGTACACTGAGAGTATACATAGATTATAATAATATTCTTATGATGCCTACAACATGCATATGATGGCCAGGGCAACCACATTCAACACAGTAATGATCTATGACTTGACTGAAAGGTCAGACTGCTACTACAGGGCTCTAATCAGGAATGAATATAGAAAGGTGTTGAAATGAGCTTTATAATAGAAAAGTATGAATATGCATGAATTCTAAATAAGTTGGACTGAGCAGCTATGATCTTCTATTCATCACACTGGGCATATATAATCTTCAATACTCTGAGCCTTCAATCTGCATTTAAAAGGCAATATCAATAGGTTATATCAGTTAAAAGTGACTTCATTATATTTAATGATGTGTTTGTCTAAATGCATCAGCAGCAAGCTAACTATTCTCAGTCTGTACTACTTCTTCAGCTGTTAGTGGACCTCTACCTCTAGGTTTTCTGGAAAGATGTCTTTAATATACTCTCTAGTAGGACTAAGAAGGATGTGCTAGATTCAGTACACCTTGATGCTACCTGTCATGGAGATATTCCACTTATGAGGAATAGTATTCATAAGGTCTTCCAGAATTCCCCCTTCAAGAGTGACTTGAACTTAGTTACTGAGCATAATATGAAGGTTTCTAGCATTAAGGCCCTTTTCATGTTCCTCTGGGACTAGGATAGGGATGGAGACAACATCATCTAGCAGTGGTAATACTAGGAGTACAAACTGTATCACATCTTTTTTCAACAGTCCCTCTCTAGTATTAAAGAGGTGTTTGAGTGGGAGTAAGTGCAGGAGTGGCAGAAAACCTTAAAGCACAGCTTCATCCACAGCCATTTAATTCTCCCTTATCCTAGTACTATTAGCTTCTGAGTATGTAATAAGAAGAGGCAACTTCAGACTTGGGCTAGCACACATTATAATCTCATGAGGTACTACCATGATCAGCAGCAAGAATATCCACTGCACATCCAGCCAAATAAAATACTGTGGCTTCCTTTAGTTGATTGAACCTGCAGTGATAACCCCCCCAACTTGGATTTAGTACTACCTATAATTCCTATAGATCTAGATGCCTAAGTTTCTGCTGCAAAACCAGTAGATGCTGTATATTACTCAGCCATCTTACTCCCTACTATTAAGGTAGAGTCAAGTGAGATTAGCCAGTACCTTCAGAAGAAGAATATCAGGAACTTGTGACACTATACTCTTTAAAATTTCTTGCAGAAAAATGGAAAGTAGTCACTAAACTTAATACATAAAGACTTGGAATGGCTAAGTGAACACCTAGCCTTATATACTTGAGCTCAGATAGGCACACTGAAGCAGCAGATTAACAGTTTAAAACTGCTGAATATTACTTGAAACTGGCAAAGGTAGAACCCCACACAAAGGCAACTCATGCAAGAGCTAAAGTAGATGGAGAAACACCAAAGGAGAGTGCTTAATGAACATGTAAAGCTTCATAAATCCCAGTCAGATATTTATAAAGTAAGGTGGAAAAATAATTGGGATAAACTTTACTTGACTAAAAAATGACACCATGAAGTGGTTCAAACATTGAGAAAGATATTCAAGCAAGTAACTTAAGGGATAGATGATATAGAGGTAGTATAACATAAAATTTATTAATAGCAGATAGAGGAGGTTAATTGTATTGGAGAATAGCTAGCTACTAGTTAGTACTAAAATCTATATATAACTGAATCTCTATAATATCTACTATCAGATTTAAATCTATAAAGGTGATAATTAGAAGACCACTTTCTACATCATAATATACTATAAGTATTTTAAGTATATAGTTCTACCTTTCAGACTTACTAATATACCTACCATCTTCTAAGTGTATAATATATATTAATAAAGTATTAAGTAATCTACTTAATACCCACTACATAGTCTATCTGGATGACATTGTCATCTATTCTAATTTAATTAAGAAATATGAGGAGTATGTTAAGGTAGTTGTTAAATACCTGTAGAAGTTCAACCTATTTATAAAAGCTAGTAAATGCAGCCTCTATATAAACTATATTAATTTCCTAGGATTTATTATATTCACTAATAGTATAAAAATGGAATTAAGTTATATAGCTTCTATTCCTAAATAGCTTGTACTAGAGATAATTTGTAAACTTTAGGTCTTTTTCAGCTTTATTAATTTCTATTGCTGTTTTATTAAAGGCTTTATAATAATCTCTGCCCTATTGATAGACCTTATAAAAAGGGAGGAGAATTAAAAAGAATAAAATAATATATTAATCTCTTTTAATTAAACTGCCCTTACAAGTTACAGCATTTATAAAATTAAAGAAAAGCTTTAAAAAGGAACTATTACTTACTCATTTTAACTTTAAATATTATCTTAAGGTTAGATCTAATATCTTTAGTATTATCATCATTACTATACTCTTATAGTCAAGGTTTAACAGCCTATAACATTCTATCACATTCTAGTCCTACAAGCTTACTAAAATAGAATACTGGTACTAAATATATGATAGTAAACTTCTTTTAATCATTAAATTATTTAAGTAATAGTGATACTACCTATATAGTAGTAAATACCTAATTATTATATATTCTA
Source organism: Emmonsiellopsis sp. PD_33 (assembly GCA_032988165.1). Classification (NCBI taxonomy): domain Eukaryota; kingdom Fungi; phylum Ascomycota; class Eurotiomycetes; order Onygenales; family Ajellomycetaceae; genus Emmonsiellopsis; species Emmonsiellopsis sp. PD_33. The sequence continues at coordinate 294,584 of JANTQF010000003.1, forward strand.
ACCATGTTAATCTATATAGCTTTATAATAACAACTTAGCTAAACAGATATTAAATATATTAAGTAAAACTACTTACTATATTTAATTGTATAATTAAGTACTATTTAGAGTTAAAGAATTCAATAGACATACTGAGCTATCACTCTAACTATATTAATAAAGTTAAACTACTTATTTTCCAATCTATACTATAAGAAAAGCTCTAGAACTAAACTCTTAAACTTTTAAATTCTCACTGTAAATCTATATAATTAAACTAAATAATTATAATAGTAATCAGAATATCAGATATATCATATATAATTAATCTAGACTCTAAATTAGATTTAAAAGCTCTAAGCTCTTAAAGAGTATATCCCTTATATTAATACCCTTATAGCCTATATAGCTTAGAATACTCCTATAGATGAGAATATTACTGCTAGTATTATAGATGATAACATAGAGCCCCTAGTACTATAGCTCTTTATTAACCTAGTATTTAAATCTAAAATAGTTTACTCATATAAACTAGTAGAGCTACTAATTGATCTTCTACTTTACATTTAAATTTAGAATGCTGAGTATTTAAAAATTTTAAAGTAGAATTTATAATAGCTCTATAAGTTTAAAGATTAGATATTCACTCTAGTCTATTAATATAAATAGATTAATTGGATATGAAGGCTACACTTATATCCCTAATAACTCTAGTACTATTAAAGATGAGATTCTCTGTACTAATAATAATAATCTAATGAGTAGTCATTTTAGGAGAAAAAGGATATATAAAGTAGTAGCTAGCAAATAATTTTAGTATAGTATAACCTGTTGGAGCCCTGATCATGAGGCCTGCAGTGTGTAGCTTGCTGTGGGAAAGTTGAAGACTCTCATATTATCTAGCTAGTAAGAGATCTATCTACTGTGTAACTACATATTTGCACTAAGCCTGATTGGGAGATTGGAGGTAGCCTACACTTGCAAACACATGGTAGTGTACTTAGTAGATAGCTGTATGCACCACTCAAATGCAAGACCTCAAGTTTTCCACACCATCAGGTTATGACCCTTATGTTTCTTTAAAATGCTATATTTCAATGTGCTACATGACTGTTAAGCTTCCCAGGTGTGGGCCTGGTCAAAAGACACTGAATGTCAGCCAGAAATCAAGAGGATAGAGCTGCTAATAGGGAGGAATCTTAAGAGCAATTTTTGATGGAGGAAGATAAATAACAGGCAAGAGAAGTAGCATATAGGGTGCAATGGAAGGCTAAGCAAAAGGCTCAGTCATAAGTGTGTCTACCACTATCAGGAGGCTTCAACTCATCTAAGTCTGAGGAAGGGCTGTCTACACTTCCAGACACAGCCAGAAAGATTCAGAGCAATTTAAATATAATGGATATAAATAATCAATAACAACAGGGTGGCTCAGAAGATTGTGGCTGCAGCTGTGATATCACTCTACAGGCAGATAATAGAGAGATTATTATGAATAGAGAGACTATTATGAATAGAGAGTTCATCACTAAGAACTATAAGGAGCTTGCAGATAGCAGTTTACCCTCTGATGCTGTACTTTTTCTCATTAAAGATATACTAAAAGACTGCCAGAAGGTATATATTCAGGCTAGAAACAACTTTATTGCCTTAATTTATTAAATGCCCTCTATCATCTGAACTTCTCACATTAATTCATATGAGAGCTTCTGTTGAGACTATAAGGATATCAGCATCAAAATTGCTGAGAATAAAAGCTTGCTGGAGACTCAAACTATGCAATCTGAAGAAATATATTTAAAATAAAGATAATCTTAATTCAGGGTGACAACATCATCTCAAAATAAAATTGGATGAGGATGATACCTGTATCTGAAGGATAATATGACATTTAATCCCAAAAATCCCAGTCTGAATCCCTACACATCAGTGAGGGGAATCAGGCCAGTACTTAGAGTTTTATGTCTCAGGGGCAAAACTGCCTTAATGGATTGATACAATACATGCCTAACTACCTCCCATGAAGATGTGGGAAAGTAAGAGAGTAAGGAGGATAGCTGTGAGAAGAGGAGATATATGATTAGCAGAGCTAGAGGAGGTAGAGAACCTTGAAAAGGAAGTTAATGAGCTAAATATAGAGTCAGTTTGTATTCTCCTTATCCATTTTTTTTGCCAGAATTAGTGTAATTTCATTAGTATATATTATACAGGATTATGTTTTCATAGTTAATTCAAGAGAGAGATAATAATAAAAGATAGTGATGTACATTGCAGGGTCATCAATGAAGAGCTATAATTTACTCCACTTTCAGTAGCTAGAGACCCCCTCTAGTAAATAAAAGAGCTTCTTTTGATACCATGCTGATTAGATCAAAACAAAACAGACAAAAGGATAATTTATATGGAGTTAACTGTGAGAAGGCTGAAGACTCTCATCTTATCTAATCAGGCTATTATATTTATATATTTAGGTATAGAGTATGTAATAGAAAATATAGTTACATAACAGCTACCACAGCAGAATAAATTACAGTTTATAAGTAACTTAGTTAGATACTAATGGTCTCTCATTTCTGAATTACTACATTAATGAAATCTTTGGTAGCTCACTCTGTAATCAGCCTATCATCCTGCTTACTCCTCTGAGTCTGTGGCTCAGGTGTTGATTCCAGTGTCAAAGAACTGATATCACACATTTAACCACTTTAATAGCTGAATTTAATGGTTTTCTCTATTTATTTAATATCTTCAGGAGGAAAAATATCTATGTCAGTGGACAGCAGCATCTCCTTCCACTTGTGGACCTCAGAGATTACTAGCTTGATTATTAGTATTTGCATCACCTTATTTATATTATAAGTGCAGGATTCAGTTTAAAGCTCTCATTTGATTCTCAATCTCATCTGGAATCTTCTAGGCCTCTATTTCCACCTAGGTGGGCTAGCCTCTAATGAGAGCTCTGAGGATAAACATCTGTGTATCTACAAACATCTGGCTTTTTTGATTATAAGAGCACCTGCATGTTCTAGCAAGGCCTAAATGCATGCCTATTTCATTGTCAATCTATATTTTGATGTCTATTAAACTAACAGTTGTTTTCAGTTCCACAGTATTTAAATGGCATTCCTATCCATTAACTTCATTATCCATCTGATGTATGACAACATCTAGCTCATCTCTGCTGCCATCTATATAGACTACTATTTCATTTTTGATTTGTTCTCAGCAGGCTTGGAGTTCTGCCTTTAATGGAGGCATTTTAGTTTCTCATACCTATAATGATTCTACTAGTAGCTGATCTTTTGATTATCTTTCATTTGTAATCTTACCACTGAGCATAGTAAGAAAAAAAAAGCAGTAATGGAAAATAGCATGAAGAGACTGTTATGTAGGATTTTATAGTAGAAACAGGTATAGAGATATTCAGTGTAAAAAGAAAACCCAAAAAGAAAAAGATGCCTGTGATTTAATATTATGAAACCCATCTCTGATGACTAAACTATAGAGAAAAGGGAAAAGGAAAATGAGAAAGAAGAACAGAGTAAAAAGAGACTATATGATTTGATATTGTAAATCCCATCTCCAACAATCAACTCTAAAGAAGCAAAAGAAAAGAGGAAAGAAAAGACACTGGTGATATTAATAGCTCTGGTAGAAAGATAAGAGATTTTATAGGAGTAAAGAGCAAACTGTCAGATTAGAAGTATATAACTTAATAACACCTTTTAACATGGTATAGGACACTTTTGTGCTCTACATCACAGTATTTCACTGTTTTCTATAATAACTCCATTTATAAATCATTAAGAAAATAACTCATTACTGGCTGGAAATATAAGTTATGTACTGCATCTATGGATCATTTCAGAAACTATTACTAACTATCTAGTATAAAAGTAATGATTTCTATTGCATCCTCATCATGAAGAAAATGTAAGATGATTTTGATATATTAACTGAAATCATTCAGTACTTCTAGTTGAGTTTAGTGTAAGCTTGAGAGTTATATAGTAACACTTTGGGCTATAATCTCTAGACCCTGAAGAGATTCAAAGTTTATCCCAATCAAGAAACTGGATCAGGTTGTGAATGTTATATATAACCACTCTGGAGAGATATATATAACTCAGCTAGAATTAATGTGAGCAACATATCTACCTGTAAGTTTACTTGAGATCTTAGTGAGACAGCTGGAATCACCTGAAGATGATATGAACATTTTGAGGTTTTTATCTATTAATGAATATAAAAGCCATATATGCTCAGAGTAGCTGATAGATTGAGATAAACTATGTTAATTCTGGTCTGTTTAAAATTAGTTACTAAGAAATAATGGAGAGTTTACACAAACTAATATGAATATTAATAGAGCTCCCTGCAGGTGTAAAGTTAGCTAATAAATTAATATCATTATCTTTCACAATCTAAAGACAGTTTCTCAGTGCCTGAGACAGTTGTAGGTAGTGGAATTGAGCTGAAAGAGAGATATTCATTAAAGATGATTTTAGTGAGAAATTAGAGTCATAAAGAGGTATACCAGTCTGATAGAAGGCATTGCTGACAGTGTTCTTCTTATCCTTACTCTTAATATACTCACTACCATGTAAGATATGTTCAAGAGATAATTCCTGTGCAGTGAAATACACAGCATTGAATATCTCTTATGAGAAGAATTGTTTATCCCAGACTTCAGATAGAGAGAGTAAAGCTGGTCTTTCCCAGGAGAATTCTGACTCATCAGAAATAAGTAGTATAAGATTATTAAGTGTACATTCAGGAAACTTTCATTCCTTCTGAAGGCTAGATATCTTTTTAATAAGAGTAGGTAGCTCTGATGAGTATGGATTATTATCTGCAGTTCAAGTTGTATTAGTTAATGTAGGAAGAATAGCTAAAAGAGAAAAGTTTAGCAGTTACCTTATATTCAATTAGATATTCTAAATATTAATATACTTACTTTATACTGGCAAGATTTAATATGTTTTTCATACTTTAACTTCTAAACTTATCTCTTGCTCTGGATGCACCATAGAGGCTATCACTTCATTGATTGACTCATCAGCAAAAGATATAATGAAGATGATGAGAAGATGACAAAGAAGATAATAAGATGACAGTAAAGATAATAATAAAGATAGTTGTAAAGGTAGTAGAAGATGGTAGTGAAGGTGATAGTAAAGAAGATAGTGAGAGAATGGTGAGGTGATAATGAAGATAAGCAAAGAATATAGTGAAGGGAGAAAAACACAAAGAATATAGTAAAGAGGAAAACAAAGAACCTTAAACTCATAATACCTTATTAATTCCATTGGATGGAGTGAAAGAGCCATTCTGATATAATGCTGTAGAGAGATAAGATCTCCATTATATATCACATTTTTGAGGTTTCCAGTACTTTTTGTAAGGATAGTATATGTGTTCAACAACAGCTTGATACTGATATTATAGAGGGAGAGAAGATGATATTCCTACTAGAGAAGATTTAGAGCTATTTAAAGTTAAGAGTAAAGACATCTAAGATCTCTACTAGAATTAGTACCAGCTACAGCTTTCTGTAGGGCTTATGATTTCATGATTTTATTAGTTAACATAGCATGCATTTTTGAACATGCTTCCTTAGTCATTATGGGTATTAGAGTAGAAGAGGCTCCCCTTTAGGAGGTTCTCAATCCTCCCAAAACCCCTATATCCCATGTTGTTGTGATATAGCTGAAAGATGTCCTTGCATAAAGTACTAGAAATACAGAGCTATTACTTACTCTTTCACATGGAGTATAAAAGGTTGTCTTTCTTGAGGTGGAAGCCATTATATTACCAAGGATCATATAAGAGTATTAGTATAATGTGGTTGAAGTTCATGAGGAGCTGATTTATTAGATCATTCTAGTAAACTCCCTGTGAAGGGCTACACCCTTATATTCTATATTCATAGCTTGCCAAACTTCATCTAATCTCTAACTATCTGATCAGATGCCTCTGACTAGACCTTAGCTCTTCATGCAAATATTTATCTGCTCTAACCTCACATAAACCTCTTCTCTTATATCATATAATCTTATGATCTCTTTTTCCTTTTTCCTTTCTTTCTCTAGTAATTACAATTTTGATTCTAGTATATAGCTTGCATGATCTGCTTATCAGAGCACACCTGTTATACTCCTAGGTGAAATAAATATTATATATGTATTATATATGTATGTTCTCAGTTGGGTCAGCAGAATGCTATCTATTGGAGGATAAAAAGCTTGATGGATTGAATCTAGCTATGTGGTGAGAAAGTAGTGTAAAACCTGGGCATATAATTATAGTGCCTGACACCCCCACTCACTATAAGGAACAAGTAACTATTTACATATAAAATTGGGTGTACAGACTTGCTTGATCCAAATCCAACCTGAAAATCATAAAATAATTATTCCTCCTTTGGAAATCAACCAATAAAAATGAAGCATTTATTAGTGTGTAATGTTCAATTTGACCTCTTATTTTTATATAAGGAGGGGTCCATAAATCATTTGAGAGGCTACAGGCAGTTCATAGGCCTGCAGGCCATTAATTGTTGGACAGACCCTGAGGGGGGGGAGAGGAGATTTATTCAATTAGTATTAAAACTGTTCATTCAATTAGCATTTAAAAAACTATTTATTTATATATATATTCAAGGCATATAAAAGACATTCAATCTCCACAGCTCTAGATGTAGGTCCTCTAAAATTCTCCATATAAAAGGAAAATCAATAAATACTAATATATTTTATAGGGGGTCTAAATCCTCATCCATGTAATGAGTAATTTATATCTATATCTGGGGACATCTATCACACTTTAAAGACTATAGATGGTTCATACTCTAACTACTGAGAAGCTCTGTAAATGAAGAGCTATACAGCTTAAAGAGCCCCCACTGAAACTCAGTCAGGTAAGGGGCAGTTATAATAAGATGATCATTATAGCACATTAGGGGGTTAATTTCCATATAGATGGAGATGTAACAGGAGGAGGGAGTCATTGTTGATGCCAGTTGGAAGGCTATAATAGACCTCAGGGGTAATGGTCACATTTGATGTACCCAGTAAATAATAGGGGGGAGGCTGTAGTTGACCTCAGAGGCAGCCACACAGAGTAGCTAGCTAGGGGTAGAGGGATAGTCATGTTTAATGCACCTATTAAATGGTAGAGAGGCTATAGTTAGCCTTGAAGGGGTAGTCAAATATGACTACCTCTGTTGAATGATGGGAGAGTGTAGTAACCCTCACTAAATAGTAGTAGAGGCTGTGGTAGATCTCATTGAATGATGGTGGAGACTGTATTTAATCTTATTAATAGGAGTAAGTCCATATTTGACATACCCATTAAATGATAGCTGCTAGAGTAACTGTCAGATAGTGAGAATTGAGATTCATCAAGAAAAATTTAAATCTCATCTAATTTTAATAGTTTCTTTTGCAGGATGTTTTTTCTAGTAGTCACTGCAATGATCTTGACATTTTTAAAGTAATTTAGAGGCCTTGATTGTGAAAAAACTGGGACATAACCTATTAAAGAATGAAAAGCTTGATGAATTGAATCTAGCTATATAGTAAGAGAGTAGTGTAAAATCTGAGCATATAATTATAGTACCTGATACTATCTTAATGATGAGTATTTTAGTATTCTTTTACTTACTATCTTTTAATCACATGTTTTTAGTCTCTCTACTCTAACCTCCTCTTTTCATTCTATCCTTAATATTCTATATGTTCTATCTCTTTACTATATATATATTTTATATCTATACTGTTAGTATGTTCATTCTCCTTCCTACTGAGTACTCTCTTCTACTTTCTGAGCTCTATCTGATCTTCAGTCCTTCCATTTTCTTACTACCTTCAGTAGTTGTTTGGGATCCTTTTGGTGTCTCTTATTATAATGCTCTTAATGATGTCTCAGGTCCTAGGCTTCTTATTAGTTTTATAAAGACCCTATTATCTGACTGAGTAGATGAGACTACTTAATTAGCTATGCTAGTACTACCTATTCTTATTTTACCTGCTACTAAGTTAGTCCTGCAGGTATTATTTACTACTATACTAGTACTACTAATACAGCCTGTCTCTGCAGCTCTATTAGTTATACTAGTATTACTAGTATGACCTGTTTCTTTCTCATCTGCTGTATTCACTGAGTTAATCTCTAAGTATGAGACCTATAATCATTAGATGCATGAGATGAACTATTATTTTAACTATCTCTTATATTATCTTCATTAGTTCTAATATTCTCTATATATCTATATACTACATACCCCCTCTGTGGATTCTACTTCTTGCTCATTCACTACTGATTTCTTTTTTCTTTTTATTTTTAGTGTGCTGTCTCTTTACTTTCTTAGTGTTAGCATTGAATTGTTGATTTTATTTATAGAATTATAGGATTATGAGATTATATTAGGTTGAATTCAATATCTTTATTTAGTATGTATATATATATTCTGTTGTCTACTACTCTTTATTGATCTCTTTTATTATCTATTATCCTCTATGATTTTTACTATCTATATTTTTATCTATCTTACTTTATCTTCATTTAAATACTACTATTTACTTTTTACTGTCATGTCTTTTATTACTCTATCTTTCTGGGGTCCTTCATCTTCTATCTTCTCTATAATAGATTCAATGTCTTCTCCTCTTCCAGACTCTATATCTAAGACCCCTCTGAACTCTATGCCTTCATCAGATCAAGCTCCCATTAAGTAGTGTGAATCACTGTTAGCTCATAGATAATATAATTTATCTTGAAGTTCTTTACTTTTAATTTTAATATCTATATCTAGCCTCTTTACTTCTTTTTTTTTTAGCTCTCTATTGAATTCATTTGTCTCCCTACCTTACCTTTTCTTGTCCTCTCTCTTATGATGTCTCAGTCTCAGCCCTAGACTTATATCTTTATCTCTGGTAGTTTTATCATCACTGACCTTAACAGCTGTGTTCTATTAGATAGAAATATTAAAGTTAATACCTTTACAACCTCTACCATCCTCTATAACATTCTGGGTCTTAAGGTTGAGCTGAAGCTATCTATAGTACTTTAGATTTATAACTTCAGCTAGCTAAATTTCATGAAGAATATATTCATTCAGACTAAGAGTATTCTGACTGTTGAGTACATCTCTACCATTAATGTAGCTACTATACTTATATTACTATAGCTATTATATCTTTTCATCCTCAGTTGGGCCCCAGCACAGTTAGATCCTCTAATATATGAGAGCCAGTATTAGCTCTGATAGTCTGTTTTTATCCACTATCACTATTTGCACTACTTACTGTGATATACCTGCTGATTGTCCTACACTGTATTCCTGATGTGTACCCAGAATTTTTGGTGGAGGTACACATACAAGCTACGGTGGAGCATAAACCTCATACACCGCACTTCCTTGTACCCAGAATTACTCCACCAATATTGATCGTAGGAGGATGCTTGTTAAGGGAAAGTTATAGTGCTCAAAGAGAGCTTTAAAACGCGCCGGGTCTCATCTTCATACGATTAATATTGATGGAGCTAGGGGGGGTGGAAGATGGGGGGCAGAATTTTCGGTGTGGGTTGCCAAGACTGCACTATGGGTATGCACCACCACCCTTAGGGGTTACCCCATCAAAATTTAATATTCATGGGGGTAGGTAGTGCTTGTATCCATTAGAATCAGTTTGATCAGACAAATCCAGTGGTGCCTTTATCTTTTTGAAATTCCCAAAACTGACTGAGCTATTCCAAGTTAAAGTTTGAGTCAGATATAGTAGTTATATAGCTAAGGTAACCTTTTCTTATACTTAGAATAACTTCC